>MU225720.1:6969938-7001826 GCA_018584345.1 Thuja plicata
TTATCAAAAGATACTTTTGAGTATCTCAGGAAGAAGCTGGGAGTAATTCCCTTTCCTAAGTCTGATTAGAATTTGTAGCAAGTGCATCAGTCCTTGGTGACTGATGATTGGTTGACTACTCTACTTCTGGAGTAGTACCTATGCTTATTTGTATTTGGCATCCTTTGCCATTGATGTCAAAGGGGGAGTATATAGTAAGGGGGAGCATATACTCTGGGGGAGTATACAGTCATGAAAATAAAAAACACAGTAAAAAGAGATGCAACAGTTAAGAGGAAATTTTGATGAGGATATTGAGAAGATTGTAAAAATAAAGAAGATACTTTTGGATTGATTTTTTTTTTCATATCATATGTTGCCATAAATGTCAAAGGGGGAGATTGTTGGAGATTTGCCTTTATGCAAATAGTTTACTATATGTTTGTCATTGATGACAACATATAGTATACATCAGTGTTATGTATTCAATTTTCAGTATGGATATATTGGAGCCTTGCACAGTCATTGGTATGTTGTAGACATATTTATTATTCTATGTTCATACACGTAGGTTTAGTAGTGCAGTTAAAGTTGAGTTATGTTGATATGTTCACCAGCTATAGTTTTAGAAGATTGTTATTAAGAGCTGACAGTAATTTCATTGTTTCTTTTGTTGTGCCTATCTTTGGGATATGCGTGTTCAGATTCATTTTTAGTTACAAGTTAACAATGTTTAAACAAAGGCGCTTAATGTGTTTCATCTGAAGTGTGTCGTTTGAGTTATTTTGGTGGAGTCGACTGTGTGAAGCGATGAGTCTATTCATTTTGAGTTGCACGGTTCTAATTATGTTGCATGCTTAGTTTAGCCGACAAGAAAGTTGTTGAAAGGCTTCCTACAGCCGACACAATCATATCTTTTGAGGAAGATACTTATAGTAGTTCATTTGTGATCGCCAAGTGGGAATGAGAAGAAAGAGACAACAGAAAAGAGCAGAGCAGAATGCTAGTTGTATTGGGACAGTAAATCTATATAATTCATCAGTTGAAGATCTATGTGAAGAAACAGAGAGTGTATACAATTCACTAGAACTGATCAAGACAATAGGTCTACTTAAACAATTCAATTATCAGATATAGTGTATATTTGTTTTGTAGAAGGTTGCAGCCTTCATCATTTGAGCAGTGTGCTCCTGGACAGTGTGTCCTCACCCCTAACAGGGTTATTTGTAAAAGACTCCTAACAGGGTCCGACCCTTGACTAGGTCACAGTACTTATTGCATTGTAAAAATAAACTCCTAACAGGGTTGTAAGATCTTCTAATAGGGATCATTATACTCTAGTGAAGTTCTTTGTGGGTGCTAATTCCCACTGGGGTTTTTATCTATTTTTGGTTTCCTCATAACCAAAATTGTGGTGTTCTATTCTGAGTTATCTTGTTGTATTTATGCTTAATGTTATTCTATACTTAATTGGAGAAAATAATTAAAACTAGTAGATAACTGATTCACCCCCCCTCTCAGTTATCTCTTGGAACTATTCCTAACACTCCTTGTAGTGACACCTTTGGTTGAGCATAGTTGATTATCTTTACATTAATGACACCATCACTGGTGACATTTTTTTTCTTGTTCCAACACTTGTCTTTATCCGTTGTAGTTTTGTTTGTGTTTGTCTAGGTAGGGTATGCAAGGATAACTCTTTTGACTAGGTTTTGCTCACATTGAACTCCTCGTTCGATGAGTTTCTTGAAGTTAGGAGCCAAATCCTATGATGTGGTAAATGACATATCTAGGATCAGATTGTTGATGAACATGACTATGAGCATGTCATATGTTATTCTATTTGCAGTGTTCCTCTACCTTTGTATGAATTTCACAAAGGATTCTCCATCTTGTTGTTTAATGTCACAGAGGTCCTTGATGCTGACCTTGCATTTGATATTGTGATGGAAGTGAGCAATGAATTTTTTGGCCAACTCTCCCTAAGATAAGATGCCATAAGGTAAGTGTGAGAACCATTCCATTGCAGGTCCAGCTAGACTTTGTGGGAACAGTCACATTAGGTACATTTTTTCATGTGCAACCTCAATGCAAATAGCAGAGAACTCTCTAATATGTTTGACATGGTTGGTGTTGCCTTTGTATTTGAAAAACTTGGGTACTAAGAAATGAGTAGGAAATGGAGACATGTGCAATGAATGATCAAAGGGGTATGAGTACAAACCCTCTGTAGTGTAGGACTTGGTTTGCCCCTGATTTTGCATGTCTATCATTTGGGTTTGTAGAATTTGCACTTGCTGGATTAACATGTATGTCTGAGATTGAGGAATATTGGAGGCATTGAACCTCTCTGCCATGGTAGGTACAAGGTTGCATCTTTGTGTCCCTTGAGTTGGGATATATTATCTAGTCCTTGAGAATTGATATTGGTTCCCCAGTGTGTGATTATGATGCTAGGGCATTTGACTGGTCCATGATTGTTGTTGTGGTGGTTGTTAAGGTTGTTGGGGTTGTGGTAATCCCTATATGAAAAAAGGTGTAGCCTTGGGTGGACGCTAACTGAATGTCAGACCTACAGAGATTGATCCCTGTGGGAGCGAGGCATTGGCCCCAAGGCTAGCAGAGATTGAATGTAGCATCTAAACAGTCACAAATAGGTTATTGTTTGTTTACGAAATTGATGACATAGCATGAGAGTTCGATGTAAAAGGCCATGAGACCGAGGCTTGAGATATACTAGTGACCAAGGGTGCACTTAGTTGGGATCATGTCATGCTTTGTGTGGACAATGTGATAGCTTGATTTGTTGAGCTAGTCTGTTTTGACAGAGTCTGCGCTGATGTTGCTATCATCGATGATGGAAAGAATTGGGTTATCACAGGTTCTGTTTGAGAGGGTTGAGTTGTGTTTTGGCTTGATAGAGGGTTCTCTGGCTATACTATTGACACATTAAATTTAGCTGGTAGTTTGACTCCCTTCTTAATCAACATGACTAAAAACCTTTTGGGATTTCTCTCTACCACAACATCAACTACTTGTGCTGAATAGGCATCTTGTTCTATGTCTTCGAGCTCCTCCTCTATGACATCTTGGAACAGTGTTGGTCTACGGGGATTCTCAATGCAAAGAGCAGGACTAGTGTTTCTGAAAGGGTCATCCTCTCACTCTTATTCCATGGGGGAAACTGGTTGATGTAGTACTCATCGGGTTGTGTCCTAGCCTTCGACCTAGTGAAAGGTCCTCCATAGGGTGTATAAGACATAGTGTTGTCCAATTTTTTTAAAATAAAATAAGTGATATAAAGCAAACAAAATAGGATAACCTTTCTAGGAGAGTCCGATTTATGTTTGACAAGGGTAATTCTAGGGACAAATTTTATTTTCTCTTGATCTCAAAATACTTGGTGATATAAGATATGGAATCTGACTATTACCTTGGACAAAGTTGCTAATAGAGATTGATGATTTGAGATAATGGGATCAAGATAATCGAGTCTAAACTTTTGAATTAATGATGTTTTAGACAATGATTGTGCTTTCAAAGATTGGATAATCTTTAATGTTTAGAGATTCACACAATATTCTTTGCATTTTTCTAGGATGTAGACACTAATATTTTACACAAAATGGAGAATCTCCCCAAGGTTTTCAGGAAAAAATAGGTGTTCAGAGTTTCCTTGCTAATTGTGGAAAACTTCCACCGATTGCGGTAAACTGACAGATCAAATGTAGTAAATAATCATTGATTGCGGTAATTTAAAGGCCCAAGTGCAGAAATAAAATGGTCAATTGTGGTATAATTCCATCAATTATAACAAGATGTGGGCAATTGCGGAAAAAGGAGACAGTTTGGAAAAAGATCTCAAATTTGGTGTATCTGTCTGATAAAATTAATTTCTAGAACAAGGATTCTAATTGCAGAACAAGTTTGATGTTGATAGCCTAGAATTGAACACATTGGAATCATTTTTCCAGTTATTAATGTTGGTTTTGCATTTTTGGAAACTGATCACAGAACAAGCACAATAGACAATGTGTTTCGTAATCTATCACAAGTCTTGAAACAAGTATAAACAGTTTAATCTAGGTTAAATATGGCTTCAAAATACAATGTTCTAGGCCCAATCCTTGAATGTTCATTAAATCACACAAAAAGTGTCACAATACTAGGACACAAAGGTCCATGACATAGGTGCCCATGTTTTTGTCATTGCCAGATATTTTTTTCGTGCTAGTGAAGATCTCTTTCACTACCACAATATCCTATAACACATATGTTGGGGATCTTGGGAGGAAATTATGCAACCCCTTGCACTATAATAAGGTATTTGTTCAGAGGTGAATCGGGTTGGCCTTTTTTTAACAAGGTTGTAGTAGGGTTTGTGGCGTCTATCCAATTAGTTTGTACATGTGTGACTCACTTAAGAGCCTAGTTGACCATGCTGGTTGTTGGTTGTATTTCCTATTTTTGAGTTCACCCTAAATTTTTTTGAAATGCCTGTCATTCTTACACCCAGAAGGTTAAAATTCATGTCTGAAATTGTTTACATACCTCTGCAAATAATGATTTATCCCTAAACCTAGTTGAAAATGTCAAAACCCTAAGTCCTTTAGTAATTTTTGTTTGAAATTGTAGAAAAGACCTAAAATTCTCAAAGCATGTTCTATTTCCATGTTACTTTTTATGACTTAAGTATGAGTTTATGTGCATGTGTTTATATCTCGATCGCTAAGTATCATAAGAAGAAGTGAATATTCCTTATGATCTGGAGACTTGGTGAAAAGATTTGGTTGCGTAGTCTCCTAATGAAACATAATATGCTAAAATGGTTATGAGACCTAGCGTAGATCATTGATCTCAGATATGATATGACGGTGGTCACGTTATCTCCTGATAAAAGCACAACTAGTTATTTTATTTGGTGGCTTCAAGATTGCTCAATCATGTTATCTCCTGATGAAACCCATGGTTATGATTTAATTCCAAGTGTTTAAGTTAAAGTGTTGTCTCCAAGTCTCGTGATCAAAAGTGAGTTAAGTGAAAGAACTAGAGATTTAGCGACAATCGTTGATCAAAGATTTAATCTAATGGCAGTCGGGAAGTCTCTTGATTGTAACTATGGTTTAGAAATTATCATGCGACATGGAGATTCAATGGTCGCTAAGTCTCTAGATAAACCAAGGATTAGATGTCAGATTAAGATAATAGTGTTATCGCGCAGTCACGTGAAGAAAGATGAGTTAAGACAAATATCAAGAGATTAAGCGACAACCATTGGATGAAGATAAGATCTAATGGTAGTCGTGTGGTCACGATACAAAGTTGAAAATTCAAACAGGATCAAGCGATTAAGAGACAAGAGGAAAATGTAAGATACACGTCCATTTGTCGCTAAGTCTCATAAAAGATTAGGGTTTGTAATAAAGATTATGAGACTTAGCGACCACCGTTAGATACAAAGGAAATCTGAATCAATGACAGTCACGTTGTCTCTAGATAAATATTTTAAAGAAGATATAATCAAGTTATTAAGAGACTAATGTGTTTAGTCACGAGGTCTCTGGATGAAACATGAGTTAAGGAGACCATCCAGCGACATAGAGAAATCACGGTCGCTAAGTCTCTAGATGTGACCTAAGGTAAAGAATAGTTAAGAAATGATTTAGTCACAATGTCTCCATAAAAAAATGGTTAAGTTAAAAGATCAAGCGATTTGGAGATAATCGTTGATCTAATGATTCATCCTACAACAATCACTAAGTCTCTTGAAGAAACTGTAGTTGGCAAAAATATTAAGCGACAAGGAGATCACTCAGTCGCTGGGTCGTTAGAAGTTAACCAGAGTTTAATAAAGACTTTTCTGAGGCTAGACAATTGCTGACTAATCAGAGTACAAAGAATTTGATAGATGGGAAAGTAGTCGTAATATGATTTAATGCAGCCAATCATATTTTATCTCGATCTTATTTTGAATTTTATAAGGTTTTATATACAAAAACACTCATCAAAATTTGATTACCTGGCAGTTTGAATGCCACGGCTAGAAACAGAAATTGATGTCACAGTGCGTGGAACTAATGGTGAGGTGATTGAATTACCAGTTCAAAGAGACATCTGCATTGAATTCTCAATTATAAGTAAGCTTGTCCGTTGTTGTTTCGTTCTTACCAGCTCCCAATTTCTCAGAGTGAAGAGTTCATAGAGATTTTAGTATTTTCTAAGAAAAAGTTAATTCTCTAGCAACAACTGATTTAGAAAGGTGATTTCCTGATTCAGAGTTCAACAGAGATTGTGATTGACAGTATTTTTAGAGTTTAGAGTTGCAGATTTCAGGATAATTGATAGTTAATAGTGGGGGTTTTGAGCATTTGTTTCAATATCGGTGATAAGGTGTTGAGAGAAGGAAAAAAAAGGAAAGATGAGCCAATCATAGAGTATGGCATCCAACAGTGGGAGAAGTGAAGATGTTGATGATGAATCAAAAGGAAAAAGAAACTATTCAAAAAAGTTTCTCACTTTGCTTCCAAGCTCCAGTCAAAATAGAAAGGTTAGTGCTGAGGTCTTAATTGATGATATGTCTTACATTAGAGATGAAAAAATGCCAGGTTCATCAAGGTATTCACTATTTAATTATTTCTTTAATAATAGTGATGAACCCATGCCTATCTCAAACCCTTGGACCTGTGGATTAGCCAGATTGATTGTTCCCGACGTCTTTGTTGATGTTGATTTCATTTTAGAATTGGCCAATAGGTATGATACCCTAACCAAAACCATTAAGAGGGACGATGGAAAGCCCTTACTCAATTTGGACTGGAATAATTTCATGAAAGCCTTCAATGTATACTATCCCGTGGCTACTGAAATAAATCTGAAGAGTCTAGAGAATAGATAAACTAGAGAATCTGGCATTGCTGCTAAGTTTATCAAGGATCATCATGTCCCTAAGAAAATGAAAACCTACATAGCCCCCATGCCAGGAGCAACCCCATATTTCTACAAAGATCTTAATTTCTACATCAAATAAATATCATATGCACTATGTAGAGTGCTTGGAAAGGATGCTAGAGCAGAGAGAATCACCTCAAATATTTTGATGATGGTGTTGGATATGCAGAGCCTCCATACCACTTCTAATTATGATTACATCCAATATATCATAGACTAGATGCATCAAGGGTTTGTAGACATACAAAGTAAAAAGGATCATCCAAGATTTATGCATTATTCAATCCTCATGCATTTGATCCTATACTACAATTTCCCAGTTATGAATTGTCAGTTTCTACAGCCACAAAGGTTTCACCATAACCAGCCTAACCTTGTTCAGTTTTGGCTCAGAGTATGGAATTATACATCTAGAGAGAAAGAGGTTTGTGATTTTGAAAATTGGATAATCTATCCACTTCTTAAGTGCCTAGGTGTTGATAAACCTAGGTTGCCTATTAAGGTAATACAATTATTGAGGCCATGCTAATATCTTGATAAATGGCTAGGAGACCATAATTGGGGGGATTTCTATTATGAGAATAATTTCAAAATAATGAGGGTTTATGGTTGCTACCACCCTCCACACATATTACCATTCCATGTACCACCAAGGATAGTTGTAATAGAGTTCACCAGGCAGCTCACTTTGACAGACAAGGAGCACCTAGCATCACACAGGAAGGGCACATTTACCCCTAGGCAATTCAGGATTTACAATTTCACTATTGGAAAAGGAGCTTTGGACCTAGTAAATGCTTGGATGAATAATTATAGAATGAATGTGGCCCTGCACAGATATGTTGATACAAAGGGTTTCATTCTTAGTGCTAATAAATTGCTGACATCAACCATACCTTACACAAAAGAACATGAAGAATGCATGGAGGAGGATTTAATCAGAAATATTCTAGAGGATGAGGAGGTGGACAAAAGAGCAATTAAGTTCAATGAACTTATGGACCTGGAGAGGTAGGTGAAAAGAAAAGGAATGAAGTTTGGAGGTTTCTACCCTGATATGCCTTATTTGAAAAGGCTAGATGCTATGATCAACTCTCATACTCTCCTCTGCAATAAGTTAGAAGATGCACTAGTGGTCCCAGAGAAAGGACATAGGGAGCACTCAGAGTCAGAATATGACAGTGATGATGGCTATCCTTCACCTACTTCTTATCTTGATTATCAAACAATTGCAGTGGAGCAGGTAGTTGAGGGGGATGATATCATTGACCTAACAGAGGTCCCAGAGAAGGAGGTGACAAATGAGCCCCCACCCAAGAGAAAAAAAAATAGAAACATGGGAACCTTCTAGGAAAAAGAAGATAGATAGAATTGGAGCTTTGATAACTAGAGATAGGCCCTATGATCATTTATTGAGAAAACATATCAGGGCAGGGAAAAAATTGCAAAAGGATACAGAAGAAGAGGAATAATTACCTCTTAGGTCATGTACAGATGAGAGGTTGATGCATCAAGAGGAATTCCTCAAATATGACAACTTCATTAAGACAAGAGAATTCAAGGATTTCCTCATATGGAATAAGCAACAACAAGTTGGAAAATAGTTGCAATTGGAAAGTGGTAATCTAGTCACTCAGGAAGCCTTACAAAAATTGTAGGTTTATGATCTTGAATCTGAGGAAATTACACCAGAACGGGCAAGACAACTAGTCAAGGCCAGTGGGATATTATTTGTGGAAGGCCGGGGTTTGTCTTCAGCCTTTATAATTAATCAAATAAGAAGGCAATCTGATGTCAAATTGTCATCAAAGACTCAGGCTGGGGATATGATTAGAGGGTTTGGATATAACCCTAAGTCCCAGACACTTGCAATATGGAGCTTAGCTCCTAAATATAAAAATCCATCTATTTTAAATATTCAAGAGAAGATGGAAGGTAATAAGATCATATGGAAACTGGAAAATATAGGGGATTTGGAAATATCCCAAGTGATGACTCACTTTGCTCAGCTCAATGAGGCAAAAATAGCTCAACTGTCAGGAAAATTATAGAAACTCACTAGTGATACTAGTGCTATTGTTAAGGACAGGGAGTTAGCATTGATAAAGATTAAAAGAATAAGAGAAGCTCGTAGATGAGCTTAGTAGAAAACTACTAGATATAACAGAACCTACCCCTGTTGAGCCTAAAGAGGTAAAGCATATAGAGACCCAAACAGAGGATACGAGGGAGATACATACTGAAACAGAGCTAGGAGTCACAGAGCATAATAATGTTGTTTTGGAGGCATTGACTTCAGTTTTGCAGCATAGAATAAACACCATCAAAAGAAAAATTGATGTGGTATATAGAGCTTATGGAAAGTTGCCAGGCTTACAGACAGAAGTGAAAAGTTTTATTTTGATTTTGAATCCCTACTATTCAACTTGGTCTGGAAGGACAACTCTTTTTGAGAGGTTGACATTTGTACAAACTCTGAGATCAGATTTTCCAGAAATAGTAACTTTGGTTGGCATAGAGATAGAGCAGATTGGGGCCACCTTGTCCTTTTTCAAAGGAAAAGCAAATCAGATTGAGACAAGGCTTAAGATGTTTAGATTAGGTTATAATAGGTTTATACCTCCTATCAAAACTGAGGATGATTAGATCAAGGCATTAGGGCTATGGGGATCAGATTTTGATAATGTGCTTCCCAATAAGGACATTTATGTATCTGATCAAGGAGAGTTAGATATGGAGAGGTACAACAAACTTCTGGATGAAGCAATAAAAGCAGAAACTGATTGCAATAAATTCATCACAGATGTTAAAATCATAACAAATGCTAGGTGGGAAAGGCAGAAGGCTCAACTGGAAATTATTCATAATTTTGAGTGGCCGAAGGAGGAAGATGTGACTGCATGAGACATAATGACAAATCCCAAGATGAAGAAGCATATCATAGTTGACTTAGATGTCATGGATGAAGAATGAAGGGCACATGGCACCTATTCTATGAGTGTAGGGAGGTTAGCAATCTTAGATGCTATCCTGAACACATACAGATGAAGGCGCCAAAATCCAGAAGAAGAAAAAGAAGCAAGATCATATTTCATTCCTCATTTTTGTCCTTTCATCGCTTGGGTCATTCCTATATTTTATCTTTTCTATGTTTTTAGGGTTAGGTCTCCAAATCATCTGAAGCTTGTTGCATCCTTGTATTAAGGATTCCAAGATGATTTGAGACTATATAGATATGTAATTGTATCCTTTTTTGAAAAGAGAGTTGGAAGTTTTAATAGAATTACAAGGCAGACTAAAATTGTGTCTGAACCTTTGTACTATTTTGTCTATCTATATGTATTTGAAGCTTTAAGACATCAATAATATTTTGCAATCTCTTTTTTGCATCTGAATTGTCTCTTTACATTTCTATTATAGTTCTTGTGTGTTTATCTGTAAGGCATTTAAGCACACTGATCATAAGGTGATTGTGCAGTTACTTGTAAGTTCCTTCAAGGAAGGATTAAATTGTTTCAAGTAACCCCATGGAACATGGCATTAGTTTGAGGATTTGATGATAAAGTTGTAGGAAGAGGATATTATATAAGGTATTATATCTTTGTTGCAAGTGTTTTATTGATTACCTTACTATGGATTTATACAAGATAGTGACTCATAGCCCAAGGATTAGGCACTGGTTTTATGTTTGCTAAGTAATTGATTTACAATCCAATATTTTCAAATTACTTAATCATATACACTACAAAATAGATAATTCCATTCAAGTGATTGTATTCTTAGGGTACAGTTTAGTTTGTTGATTCCTTGAAGAGAGGATCATTAGGTTGCCCCTCCTAAAATCAAAAGGAAGAAGGATGGAAGTCCTTATCTCATTGGTTCATGTTATCAAGACCATAGCCTGGCTTATAGTACTCTATTTTAAATTAATCATTGCAATCTCCAAGGTATTTTATAAGTTGTTACAGTGAGGCCAGAAGTAAAAAACTAGTGAATGAACTAGTCCACTAAATATATTGATTGAAGAATCAATAATCTGTTATAGGTAACACCTTCTTGAGTCTGTGGAGCTCAAAAAAGAAGGAGGTGATAATAGGTATCCTCAAAAAAGAAGGAGCTCAAATAACTCATCAATTAGCCTTTCTCTTGCATAAAAAGGAGTTTGTATTCAAGTATATAAGTATACTATCATTTTAAGGTTGTGCTGCAAGAAAAACGCTAACACTGGCTACTTAGGGATATTCACCCGATCTAAGCTATCATCAACACACCTTGTCCGAGCTTGGCTAGATATAAAATAGAACTTTGGTTCGTGTCTTGTTTATATACCAATCGAAATGATTACCGGCTAAGGTCGTTCTCCAAGGAAGAAGTGCATTTCCCAGACAGGCCTTTCTAAAAAAGTATAAAGGTTTTTTAATCTAACAGATTTGTGCAAGTACACCAATGACCCAAGACATAAGGTTAATCGATTTAAACATAGAACTTCTAAGTGTGAACTAAGATAATCACCCATACAAGCACCAATGTTCAATTTTAAAGCCCAAAGTAGGTGATGATTGGCTTGTTCGATTTTAATGCACCAAATTGAAAGTTTGTTTGCCTTTGTTCAATTCTTAACCACCATGTCAATTTTAAGCACCAAATTGGAAAAATGAGGTTCAAGATGTTTGCATGCAATGTTCATTTTAAGCACCAAAAACACAAATGAAGGAATTTTAGGTTGCTTTGTTAACTATTTCCTCACCACAAGCTATCAAAAAGTGATTAATACCAAAATCTCCTAATAAAAAATTGAAGAATATCAAGCAACTCTGAGATTGTTAAGATTTTTAAGGCTAATAGTAACCTTATACTTTGCTGCAAAATGTTTGATAGAATCAAGATACCTGTTGTAAGCTTGCTTTGATCTTCTGCTGCGATTGCCAAGATGGTTCTTTGTTGCATGCGGTAGTTAGCGGTCCTTCTTATGACAACTCTTAGTGATCTAGCACCTGGGATGTGTCTGATTATCCTCCTGGCCATTAGTCATTTCCTCAATCCTGCATAGAAATCAAGAAATAATACACAAAAAGAAAAAATTTCAAAGATCTTTCTTTTTTTGAAAGAATTTCTAAGAAAAATTAAAATATCAGAGACTAAAATCCCTATATAATTTCAAGACCTTTCTAAAAATGTAATTTTTTTGATAAGAAATGCTGATTTGTGTCCAAAATTATTATTTTTTAGGAAATATCATTAAAAAATCATTAAAATCGTTAAAAAATTCAGAAAAAGTAGCTTTGTTATGTCAACAAATGCTTGCAATTTTTTTTTTAGATCATAATTCCTTAATTTGTGACCTAGGGATCCATTTTATCAGAACATACCAGTTTTAAAAGATCTATTATTTTTGCAAAATAATTTCACAGAAATTAAAATCACAGAGAATAAACCCCCTCTATAATTTTAAGACCTTTCTAAAAATGTTTTTTTTTTGAAAAAAAAACTTTGATTTGTGCCCAAAAATGATTTTTCTTATGAAATATCATAAAAAAATATCAAAAAATAAAAAAACTCAGAAATATTTGCCTTTTTGGACTGAAGAGGTAGGTGGAGTAATTCATGCAATCAAAGATTTGATCACGGGTTCTCTTTTTTGAACTAAAGAAAGGATTTAATTGAATATTTAATTCATTTTTGTAGTTAAAGTATTCAACATGTGAGATAATTGAATTTTTTTTGGTTTAGAATTGAATTATTGAATGAAATTAAATTAATTTAATAAAATTAATTTAATTAGAAGAATTAATTAATAAGTTTAATACTTAAATTTAAACTTTAGAAAATTTAATTTAATTAATTAATTAATGGAGATTAATCAATTAAGGTTAATTAATTAAATAAAATTAATTATTTAATTAATTTTAGGGATTTGATTAGATGATTTGGGGAATGAAATTAGAATAAAATAGATGATTAATTAAAGATTAAAAAATCCATTAATTAATGGATGAAAGTTAGTGTTTGTAATGTAAGGTCGCAAGTATGTCCATTTTAGGGTGTCTACACATGCATATGTAGATTCATACTCATTCTTTAGGTTATCATCCTCATGGTCCAAGTGCATATGAGACCAATTATATAGACCAAAGAGGATCCTTGAAGATAGAGGACCATGAGATGTCATTGGAAGCAATCTCTTTTGATTTCATGTATTTCTTTAGATTAGACTGGCTTTTGATATAATGTTTCATGCGTATGTTAGTATGTTTATTTTGATTATACTTATTTCTAGCATACAGGTTGCAAACTAACATTGAATTGAATTGACTGTTAATTAGGTTCAAACTAATTTTAGAATCACTAATAATCATGAACTTGATTTCACTAGTAATTCTAGCAATAATTGTTGAAGTTACAAGACACAAAATTAAAGTATAATTTATCCCATCATCCAAGACCAATGGTCAAAATGTCATTAGAAAACTCCTCTTATTGAGCGATAATATAATGTTTCTTATCACAATGCCTCAAAGATAATTCCAAATGAAGTACTCTATGATCATCTACTACGTTTGACTACTTATAATATTCCAAGTTCTTCTAAGATCAAAATAATTGATAGTCCCCTTTCCAATAGGAGGAAATATTTCAAGGTATTTATGGTCAATATGGTGTTGGAACATAGCCCCATAAAATAATGAATAGATCAACATAAGATAAATCATACCATTAAAGTAGACAATTATATAGTTTTACAATCCTATTCTTATATGTAAACATCCTTGCATGTAACATGTTGATGTTATTGTAGTTGTGATCCGAATCCAGAGGCTGACATATACATCACAAAGGTTGTGATTATATTTATATTATTTTTGTGAGATAATATAATTATATTATTATGCGATAATATAATATAATATAATAATAATTATTATTATTATGATATTTTATAATGCGAGGAATTCACGAAGGTCTGCTATCAAATGCTTGGAGGAACGTATGTGCAGATTGTTAACAATAACAGTCCACAAGCACAAATGAGAGGGGGGGGGAGGGGGTGAATCGGTTGTGATATTGAATATTAAATTTTAAACTTTATAAACCAAAATTGCAATGCAAATGATAACACAGTAAATACCAACACAATAACACAATACTTGTTGTCGAGGAGACCCTGTTAAAGTTAAAAAAACCCGGTGGGAATTAGCACCCACAAATAATGTACTAAGAGTATAGTATCCCTGTTAAAAGATTTAGCCCTGATAGGATATTATTACAACATTACAGTACACAATCCTTGTTAGGTGATAGACCCTGTTAGGAGCTTATTACAACATTACAGTACACAGTTCCTATTAGGAGACAGACCCTGTTAGGAGTCAAGAAAAGTAGTAGGATCACTGCCCATGCATACAACCCAAAGAAGGTTAAAGCTGCCCTTAAGGATTCACAATCTGAACAAGTGTATATAGGAAATATACAATCCAGTGAACTGTCTGATAGAAACTGTCTTTGCTTGGTCATTTCTAATGAAGTATATTTATCACAATCTATACTCTACATCCAACAGCAAAACAAGCCTCACAAATTTCACTTCTCTTCCTTTTCAATCTCTCTCGCACCTTTCCAAAATAAAATATCACTCATATTTACCCTATTACAATAATTCATTTGGTTGGCCAATTAAGATTTCCAAATACACAAATAATTAATTAGGTCATCCAATTAGGCTTTCCCAATATACAAATAATTGTTTAACCCCTTGATAAGATATAGATGGTACCTATAACAAGTAAACATAAAATATAATCCATTAGTTATGCTCCAAGATCTGCAATCCACGCTCACAATTCATAATATAGGCTACATGTCTGAAGTCGACCACCAAATAGGTCTCCTCCAAAATACAAGCCACAATTGGCGTCACCAACATGCTCACACAAATCGATAAATACCCAACGTTCCTCAATATGTCCTCTATCATCCAATAAGCTTGCATCCCCTGAAATATCTTCGTCTGTAAGATATACCCAAAACACAGAGACTTTCTCTGTCAAGAATCACAGTCATATAACCAACTTTGATCATTCTAAAACATCTGTACAATGTCCATACACTTCTGCCAGTCAAGTAACCACTTTGTTCTCTCCACAGAAACATATTTTGACATTAGTGACAACACATGAATATCAACAACATGAATAGTATCCAAATCTGATATCATCCAACAATATCCCCCTTTGGCATTGATGTCAACATAAGGGAAAATCCATCAACCCAGAAGTACTCTCTCTCAATACAATCTTCTCAATATCCTCAACATAAATCTCCCCAAATCAGTGGGGATTTTCATATAGAATCCTTCCCCCTTTGGCATAAATGGCAAAGGGTGCCATAACTCATCTGTAATCTTCTATAAGGTGTAGCCTTTTCAAATATTCATGTCTAAAAACCAGGTGCAAGATCATCCAAATGTGTTCTAGTGTTCCTACGATCACTCCCCCTAAGGAGTAGATCCATACATCAAGTCTAGAAAATGATATAGCTCTAAAATCCACTGGATGGATGCATATATGCATCAATCAATTATTAGAAGGAGGGGTTCTTACTCCAAGCATGCTTCTGAGATACTCAAAAGCATCTTTTGGCAAAGGTTTTGTAAATATATCTGCTATATGTTCCTTTGTGCTAATATACTCCAGTTTAATCTCTTTCTTTGCTACCTTCTCCCTCAAGAAATGACTTCTCCCTCAAGAAATGATACTTAATAGAAATATGTTTAGTCTTTGAATGCATATTAAGATTCTTTGACATATTTAATGTGCTAGTGTTATCATAATGGATAACCACTGGTTCTTCAAAAAATATTCCAATGTCCTTTAACATTTGTTTCATCTAAACAACTTCTGTGCAATTTATTGCAGCAACAACACACTCTGATTGATTTGCAAACAAAAAAAAAATCATTTCACCAATCATTAACATCTCAAATTCATTTTCCATTTCTTTAGAGAACTTCTTACCCATCTTATCATTGCCTCCAAAAATGATATCATAAAAAAAAACTTCTATGATTAAGATTCCATCTTCATCAGTTCTTAAATGTAAATTACTGTCTGCATTACCTTTTCTGAAACCAAGACGAAGTGGATACTTGTCCAGTCTTGCATACCATGCTCTCGGTGCTTGTTTTAGTCCATACAATTCTTTCTTCAACTTACAAAGCATGTCCATCATTTGTCAAAGGAAAACCATCAGGTTGCTCAATGTATACTTCTTCTTCCATATCACCATTCAAGAATGTTGATTTTACATCCATTTGATATACTTTAAAGTCTTTATGTGCAACATAAGAAAGAAATAATCTCATAGCTTCCAACCTAGAAACATGAGCAAATGTTTCTTCATAGTCTATGCCTTCTTGTTTTGGGTATCCCTTACACACCAATCTATCCTTGTTTCTATCCACTGTTCCTTCCTCATCCATCTTATTTCTGAAAACCCATTTAGTTCCTATCACATTTTTGTTCTTAGGTCTTGGAACCAATTCCCAAGTATTATTTTTCTTTATCTATTCAAGTTCTTCTTCCATAACTTTAGTCCAAGATTCATCTCTACATGCTTCATCAGTAGTTTTCGGTTCAACGTGAGAAATCAAACAAATTTCATCTCTAACTCTAGATCTAGTCATCATACATTTACTTGCATCACCAATAATTTGATCTTTAGGATGGTTCTTATTTACATACCTTGGAGTCTTTGGAGTCTCAGTAACCTCAATCAAATCATCTTCAATTTCATTTCAACCATCAAAGGTTCTTCAGGTTCAACATTGACCTCTTTCATCTCTGTAATCTAACAACAGTCATATATTCTTTCCTGAATCTGAAACTTTTCATCTAACCTCACAATGGTGCTTTTAATCAACTTCCTCAATCTCAGATTAAAACATTTATATGCTTTAATATTAGTGGAATAACCAAGAAAAATTCCTTCATCACTTATAGCATCAAACTTCCCTATCTCATAATCTTTTTTGATATAAGATTTACTTCCAAATATTCTGAAATATTTTACAGTAGGTGTATGATCAAACCATAATTCATAAGGAGTCTTACTTGTACCTTCTCTTATTTGAATTTTGTTTAAGGTGTACACAACAGTGCCAACTGCTTCTCTCTAATGAACATGTGACACATTTCCTTCCAGCAACATAGTCCTTGCAACATCTAATATAGTTATGTTTCTTCGCTCTGTTATCCCATTCTATTGTGGAGTTCTAGGAGCTGATGTCTGTCTATATATTCCATGTTCTTCATAGTAGGTATGAAATAAATCTGATGTTAACTCTCCACCTCTGTCTGATCTCAAATATTTTATCTTCAAACTAGATTCATTCTCAACTTTTGCTTTAAATAAATTGAATTTGTCAAATGCTTCAGATTTATCTCTCAAATATGTAACCCACATGATTCTAGAAAATTCATAAATAGAAAGTATAAAGTACCTTTTACCATAATAATATCTTGTTCTTGTAGGACCACACAGATCTGTATGCACCAGATCCAACTTCCCTTTTGCTGAATAAGATTTTCTTCTAAAACTGCTTCTGGTCTACTTCCCCATAACACACTCTCTACACATAGTGTTAGATGGCTTTACAATCTTAGGTAGATCTCTTACAACATTAGTCATACTTACCTTCACAATGTTATCAAATTTAACATGACAAAATCTTCTATGGCACAACCAATTATCATCAACCTTCGCAATAAAACAAGAAGCTTCAGATGTATTAAATTCAAATACATTACCTCTAGATTTGGTACCAGATGTGATCAAATCTCCTGATTTACTTCTGATAGAGCATTTCCCATCAATGAATTTCAATTGATAACCTATGTCCACTAACTGTCCAACACTTAACAGATTATGCTTAATTCCATCAACAAGTAATACATTGTCAGTATTAGTCTTTCCATCCAAAGAAATAGATCCAACTCCAATGATAAGTTTAGGAATATTGTCACCAAATCTAAGAACACCACCATCATATCTTTTAAAATTCACAAATTTATTTTTATCTCCAGTCATATGATGTGAACAACCACTGTCTATAACCCATTCATATTTCTTTTCAACATGAGATACTAAATCTCTTTCCTCATGTATAGTTTAATCATCCTTTATAGAAATAAATCCAATTTTATCATAGTCACCATCATCATCAGAAACACCCTCACTAGCATAATAACATTCCTTGTCTTTAGGATACTTTGATTTTTAAAAGTTAGGTTTATGCTTAGGAACCCTTGTAGGACATCGAGATGCAAAATGACCAATCTTGTTACATACAAAACATTTCAAAGGTAATTTGCCTTCAAATTTACCCTTACCTCTCTTCTCTCTTCTAGCGATCAATGCTACCACTTCATCTAGATTTCTTTATTCCTCATGTCTTTGTTCCCATTCCTCAGCATAGTCTCTAATCTCTTCTTTCAGATCACTACTATTGGTGCTCGCAATTCCAGATAAGGTCTTTTTGTTTCTATGCACGGTTGCCTTGAATGTTGACTCAACTTTAGGTAAAGTGTCTCCCAATTTTGCGGCTTCAAAAGTAGTTAGGTTTTCAATCAACATCTCTCTAGTGAAGTTCAGTGTCAAAGGTATAATCTCCTCTATAGCTTGTACTTTGGTTCTATATGCAGGTGTCAAAGATCTGAGAATCTTCGCAATCACTTCTTCCTCACTGTAAGTACCTCCAGAGTTTCTAATGCTAGTTACCACTTCAGTAATTCTCTGTCCATATGCCCTAATGTTCTCATCTTCTCTCATCTTCAGTGATTCCATCTTTGTCTTCCAGTTTTGTAGTTTTGTCTATTTTTAAAACTTATCTCCTTCATACAGTGCCTCTAATCTTGTCCAAATGTCATGTGCAGAGTCCAAGTCTTTTACTTCCATGAATTCACCTTCAGAAAGTGCACCAATCAATGATTCCCTTGCGACCATATTACATGAAAATAGCTTCTTTTCATCTTTAGTAGCTTTCTATAGTTCATCCTCAGTCGCTATCTTATCATTCTTCTTTATGATCATCTAGTAGTCAATTCTCAAACATAGCAAATGTGTTCTCATCTTGTTCTTCCAACTGTAAAAGTTTTTAGGATCAAATTTTGGACTATCCTTCCTGTAGTAAGTCATCTTCAGGATCACCTCGAGATGTTAAGCTTTCTCTCTAAGGACTAGTAGCTCTGATACCAATTGCTAGGAATAATAGTCCACACGCACAATTGAGAGGGGGGGTGAATAAGTTGTGATATAGAATATTAAACTTTAAACTTTATAAACCAAAACTGTAATGCAAATGATAACACAGTAAATGCCAACACAATAACACAATACTTTTTGTCGAAGAAACCCTGTTAAAGGTAAAACCTTGGTGGGAATTAGTACCCACAAATAATGTACTGAGAGTATAGTATCCCTGTTAAAAGATTTAGCCCTGTTAGGAGCTTATTACAACATTACAGTACACAGTCCCTGTTAGGAGACAAACCCTATTAGGAGTCAAGAAAAGTAGTAGGATCACTACCTAGGCATACAACCCAACGAAGGTTAAAGCCACCCTCAAGGATTCACAATCCAAGCAAGTTTATATAGGAAATATACAATCCAGTGAACTGTATGATAGAAACTGACTTTGCTTGGTCAGTTCCAATGAAGTATCTTTATCACAATCTCTTCTCTACATCCAGCAGCAAAACAAGCCTCACAACTTTCACTTCTCTTCCTTTTCAATCTCTCCCACACCTTTCCAAAAGAAAAGATCACTCATATATACCCTATTACAATAATTCATTTGGTCAACCAATTAAGCTTTCCAAATACACAAATAATTAGTTAGGTCAGCCAATTAGGCTTTCCCAATATACAAATAATTGTTTAACCCCTTTCTAAGATCACATGGTACCTATAACAAGTAAACATCAAATATAATCCATCTGGTATGCTCCAAGATCTGCAATCCACGCTCACAATTCATAATACACGCTACATGTTAGAAGTCGGCCACCAAATAGGTCTCCTCCAGAATACGCACCACAACTGACGTCACCAACATGCTCATGCAAATTGATCAATACCCAATGTTCCTCAATATGTCCTTTATCATCCAGTAAGCTTGCATCACCTGAAATATCTTTGTCTATAAGATATACCCAAAATATGGAGACCTTCTCTGTCAAGCATCATAGTCACAGTCAAGAAACCAGTCTTCATTAAAACAACTGTAACATCCTCAATATTCTACATAATGCCAAGCAACCTTAGGAATAAGGTCAACACACATTCTTCTTCACATAACCAACTTTGATCATTCTGAAACATCTGTACAGTGTTCGTACACTTCTGCCAGTCAAGTAACCAGTCCGTTCTCTCCACAAAAACATATGTTGACATCAGTAACAAAACATGAATATCAACATCGTGAATAATATCCAAATCTGATATCATCCAACACAGATATCACAGTGATTCTCTTACCAGGAGTTCTAATATGTAGAGTTCTGTATAGTATAGTCTTTTGATCTCGCGAGATGAGAGGATCATAGAGTGCGTGATCTGGTCAGTATTAACTTGCAGGCCCGTTGAGTTTTGGCTAGTTGTGCTTGTGTGGATCACCTTTGCTGAATTGAGATACAAGCGTCGATATCAAAATCCATGGAAGGAGAGCATATGATAATATGAATACGAGTAGTGTTTTTTTGTCTATGTGTGTATGCCTTCAGAAATATTGGGTTTGATGTCTTTATTTATGGCATAATTTTTCAAAACCCATGGGTACCGGGAGTTGATTGAGTCAACTGTCATATTATATCTATGAGCATCCATGTTGAACAAACTTCATGAGTCAATAGAAAGTATCAAGACAAGTAAAATGGTATAAGAACTCCTAAGAAAGAAAGTATCAAACAATATGCACAATGATGTTTTATTTATGTTCACAATACTTAACGTCATGATATAGTTATCAGTTATTTCATCATGTGGTAGATTTCAAAGTATCATCTGGTATGTGGAGTAGAATGCTTGGATGTGGATTGAGTCTCTTATCGTAAGAGGAATTAGTGATCAAACTAATCACATTGAAGACAATGATGATAAACACTGACTTCATTAATAGTATTAGATTGTGGTATATGTAGATTGTTGGGTGAAGTATGAAGCATTAATAAACAATGAAATTATCATAAGGACAAGGCAATCATGTTTTAATTTATTGAGTTATTGTGGAACAATTGATGGCTGAAAACTAATATTGTGAGCATATTTATTCTGCACTTGATGCATAGGTGGCTGAAGAGGAGGCCTCGACTGTTGTGGCAATGGTGGCTACTGCATTGCTTGATGAATCCCACCGCTTGATTGGTCTAAAGAATGCTGGGGATGACTTGAGAGAACTGTAGAAAGTTGAGGCTGCATTGGAAAATTTTGTGGAGTAGAATGATTGGGTAGACGTATCAACCCTGAGGTGGTTACTACATTGGTTGCGATGTTGGTTGATGTGGCATGTGAGGATGAGATTTTTGGCTCGCTTGTATTAGAGGATGTGAAGGAATGTGTTGAGACCATTGTGATGGTTGATGCATTGCACTTTGAGGTTATGACTATGTTGTCAGTCACACCTGACCTTGTTGCCCCACATGCATCTATAATTGTTGTCATGGTTATGATTGAAACTGCATTGGATTTGTCTATCTTGTTGCATGGGTTGAACATGTCCTTGTTGACCAGTCTGCATTTGTTGTTGAGGAGGTTGAGTGAGGGACTGTTGAATGTTAGGTTAAGGAATGAGTTGAGAGATCTCTTGAAGAGGAGGGATTAACATCTCGCAGGATTTTTGAAAAACCATTAGAGGCAACCTTGGACGAGGAGGTCAGAAGGTTGATATTAGATTCAGAAGGAGACTGACATTTCATCAAAAGTAACCTTAGATGAGGACGTCAAAAGGTTGATATTTATTTGAGAGGGAGCCACGTCATCATGAAGATGTGCTTAATTCATTCTTCTCTACGAGGGAGAAGTTTGAGGTGCAAGCCCTTGTTAATACATTTTTTTTCTCTTTGAAGAGAAATTTGAGGTGTAAGCCCTTATCACCACCCTCTGATATGGTTCATGGTGGATTTCATGTGTGTGACACCATGAAAACACCACGTGAGAAGAGTGTGTGGTGATTTTCTTGTACTTGCATGTTTACCCTCTAGATGAGCCATGGTGAATATCATTATGAGGTGACGATCTCACAATAATGAACACTTGTGCATCTTACCATCATTGTGTGGTGAAAATCTCACAATGATGGTTGATATCTCCTAAAGTAATATTTATGGATAACCATAATGGTGGATATCAGGTGAGGTGATATCTATGGATAAGCCATAATGGTGTATATTACGTGTGGAGATATCTATAAGCCATAATGGTGGATATCACATGAGGTGATATTTATGGATAGCCATAATGGTGGATATCATGTGAGGTGATATCTATGGATAAGCCATAATGGTGGATATTACATGTGGAGATATCTATAAGCCATAATGGTGGATGTCACGTGAGGTGATATTTATGGATAGCCATAATGGTGGATGTCACATGAGGTGATATTTATTGATAGCCATAATGGTGGATATCACGTGAGGTGATATCCATGGATAAGCTATAATGGTGGATATCACGTGAGGTGATATCTATGGATAAGCAATTATGGTTGATGTCACAGTGAGGTGATATCTATTCTTTCATCATCCATGGGATTAGCCATGATGATGTGTTCATTTTCATTTTCACTCATGGGTGTAGCCATGATGGATCTGTTGGAAACACTGAGAGGGGGGGGGGTGAATCAGTGTTTAACTAATAATTCTATTTCAGCAATTTGAACATAAATCAAATAGACAATATATGAAGCCTAACATAATAACACATAACACCAGATATGTTTACGGGGAAACCTTGATCAGAGGAAAACCCCGGTGGGAATTAGTACCCACAAATGATTGTACTGGTATAATGAACTTGTTAAGGTTCCTTTGCCCTGTTAGAAGTAGTCTTTACAATGCAAGTACAATGACCCTATTAGGAGTCTTTTACAAAAGCTTGTTAGAGGTGGTTGTCTCACTGCCAGAGCTCACTGCTCAATAAGATGAAGGCTACAACCTTCTTGATAATAGATATACACTATATCCAAAAGTGAACTGCTATATATGATACAATTGTCTGATCAGTTTCATTTATGCACTGATGCTCTTATTCTCTTAAAGAGCTCTATCTCATACTGATATCTCTATACTTTTCTTCTATATCTCTTCTCTACATTTTTCTTCGACTCTTCCTAATACAACTTTACTTGTCACATATATATGTTCATGCCTAAATAGACACAACAAAAAACAAGACCTTAGTCGGCCCAAAAAAAACATTCACAACACTTCCAAACAAATTGGCTTAAGCATGTTTACAATAATGTTTAATACATAATAACAAACTTATTACAATAGGCGCTTGGCCTTTACACAACAAAATATTATACGCTAAATAAAAAACTGTAGTCGGCTTCATACTCTATTTTCTGAGCTGTTAGTGCACTTAATCTTTCTGTATCTTCTCCGTACTGTCATTCTGTACCATGTGTGTATGGACTTAACATATTCACATATCATGGATCTTATGTATGAACACACATAGCCTGATTCGATCGTACGCACGTGCGTTGGTGCATTGATCGACTGCATATCTTTGTTTTGTTATGTCTTTCATACTTAGCCATTTTGTTCTTCAAAGTTTTCTGTCAAAACTTTGTATGACTTTGTTGTCATAATGACAACACAAAATAAGTCATATTCTCCCTGAGAGTCAACTTGCCAACAATCTCCCCCTTTGTCATTAATGGAAACAAAGGAATGTGGCCAAGTTACTCAAACTTTGACTAACACTAAAAACTGCATATCATCCTCTCTATTCAAACTTCTATATATAACATATACACACACTCCTTATATACATTACTCTCCCTTTGACATTAATGAAAAAGGTGTCAAAAATTGTAAGGCCTTGAGTACTTACTCTGAATATACATCTAGATAAGCAATCTGTAGATTTCTGATCTCTTGTTTCCAGAATGCCTTCAGTGCATCAACTGTCTGAAGATGGGCGCATAAGGAATATGTAAACTTCTCCATCTTTGTCAGATCCATGCTAGGTCTTTGATCATATGTAGCAATGGTTGCATCTACCTATTTTATGTTCTCATTTAGAACAGCCAGTGAGGGCGCAAGTGCATTTCTTAGTTGAGTTTGCCTGGTTCTTATCTTGCTGATCTCCAACTTAGCCTTTTCAATCTTGTCTAACTGCCCTTGATAGATATTGTTGCATACATTAATATCTTGCGAGGATGTTTCAATTTATTTCCTAATACTTTCAACCAAGATTTTAGCTTCCTCGATCTTTTTGATGTGCTCTGAGGTGAATTTCACTTTGTCCATGTAGTTTTCTATTATATTTCTGCCTTTAGCTACTAGTTCTTTCAAGATTTCTTGACCAATCTTCAATGAGTTTAGATCTAAAGATAAATTCTTTGTCAATTCATCTAATCTTCCCTTCTTGTACTCAACTTCTGCAATTTTAGTAGCAGAGTCTACTAAACTTGTGAAATGTGATTTGAAGCTTGTCAAGATGCTGTCAACATCATCAACTGACTGAATCTTAGCCATTTTCTTATCTGCTGGCACTAAGTCATTCAGAATGTTCATTGTCTCCAGAAAGAGAGGGTTTCTCATGACTTGTTTTTCTTTAGATTTCTCCATGGCTAGCACACTGATCTTAATCAAATCTTCTTCTTCCCAAGCATCTAGATTTGCTGAATCAGGGGTGAAACTTGACAATAATGATGGTTTGATGGATGGAGTATGTATTACATTTTGACTGGCATCCACATATTCACTCTTCACAGGGATCTCCATAGCTGGTGTTTCATTAGTTTGATTGTCTTCCTTATTATTCAAATTTGTTGAATCTTTAGAGGGAACTTCATCTTGTTGTAAGGATGTGTCATCAGTGCATACCTTCTCTGTCTCTTCAATGCTGACAAATGCTTTTTCAACTTTGTCCATGTCATTGTCAGAAGCGGTCATAGATATCTTAACATCATCAATCACAATAGTTTCTTCTGAATCTTTGGCTGTATTAGAAGCTATTGAAACAGTGGGCCCTGAATCCCGTGGACCTGTCATAGGCGCACTTTGAATCACTGGTTCTTTATCTTGTTTGAGATGGATAGGAGTTACTTTTGCTGTAGGCACCATTGATGGATACATGTGTCTATCCAGAAATACCTGCTCAAATGCTTTCTGAGTCTCTTCACCAACCAGTTCATATTCTTTGTTCATGATATGGAGAACTCTTGTTTTGGTTCTGAGATGAGGCTTTAATAAATCCAATAGAATGGCTTTCTCATCATGTGAGAAAACATGGAGAAGACTGTCTAATGTTTCTTCTCTAATCCTCATATCCTCTTCAATTGCTTGCCTTTTCAATACATCAAGTATGTTCCATACTTTGTCTGGTATGACTATTTTGAGTTCCAATACTGTCCTCTTAAACTTGATCATGTGAAAGATAGTCATAGAGTGAATTTCTGATTTGTCTATCTCTTGGTACTTGTCATATACATTTTTTTATAGATTATGGTCTTCCTTCATTAACAATTATGTTCTTTAAAACTGTTAGACTAGGTCTGAATCCTACCTCAGGAGGGTCTTGAGTGTTCTTTACCTTGCTCCTTGTGGTCCTTGAGGATGGATGAATTGTGGGAACTTGTTTCTTCCTCCTAGACATCTTACTTGGTACAGAAGGTGGAGAGGATTCTAGATCAATGGTAGTTGATGGCGCAGATGTACCTTCATCAGATTTTTTTTTGGGCATATCATCAGATTTTTCAATTTTCACATCTGCAACACTTTTCTCAAGTTCTTTTGCAATCTTATCTTCCCTAGCTTTGTCTAGGTCTTCTTGTGTAACACCATGAACTCTTAGGATGTTAGATGTGATCCTTGATGCCTTTCTTTTATTGTTTGCACTGTATAAGACATAATCAACTTGATTTGTCTTTTCTCTATAAGTACCCCATCTAGGTTCATTGGGATCCTTGGGTGCAGATAGGAGAACTTGTGCATAACCTTCCAAAACATGTTCTTCAACTTCATATCTGAGAGAGTGAATCTATTTTGTTCTAGGCTCAACTGCCTCCATGCAAGTACAATTAGTTTCCACCATGAAGCATATGGTGTCTTTGTATTTCTCAACTATCTTCTCTGGTATCTTGAACCTTTTCTGCATCTTGATCCTGAATGTTTTGATCTCCATGTCCATAGAATCTTTCACGCTACTTTCTGATGTAGCCTTTAGTGATATCTAAGACATAGTGGGTTTACTCTTGTCTAGGTAAAGATTGACAACTTTACCAACAATGTGGAAGTAGAGATAGATGATCAAAGAGCCAAATCTAAATATTTTTCTCTTGTCATGCTCGATAGCTCTAATGTTGTCAATCAGCTGTGTGCGCAATATTTCACATAGATTGTACTGTGTATTATTCTTCACCATTTTTATTGCTGCCAGAATAGTTGCTGCAGATACACTATTCAGTCTGCTTGCGTGCTAGAACTTATAACCTAGTATCATAGTGACCAATTTGATGTCATCTGCCTCAATGGGATCAATAGTCATTCCACACCTGTCACTCCTGGATAAGCATGCTTGTTCAACCTGCTTCTTAACATCCTTACCAGTGGGAAGAACTGGTCTAGTCTTAGGAAGTCCAGTCATATCATGAATTAGGTCTGCAGTAATGCAGACAAGAACTTCACCAATCCAATATAGGTCATCATGTATCCTGCTTAGTAGGATTTTAACCCATTCTGGCTCATAGAACTCGTGTGCATTAGAATAATTAAAGCTAGGGTTATCAGTGAGATGCGCATACTCATCTTTGGATGAATAATCCAGTTTCATCATTGAAGCCATAAGAGTAGCAATAATGTTATCTCCAATTGTTTCCTTCTTGTAATATATATGTGCGAATGTCTTCTACATGCGCAACTCCTAGTGGAGTCTTAGAAAATGCTCCTTCAACATCATCTAATATGGACTTGAATGGATGCTTCTTGAACATGAATCTTTTCCTTTTAATAATGTCAAATACAACAGGGGTTGCCATACTTACTTGCTGCTTGATTAAATAGGGTTTCACGACTATTCTGAAACAACGCGACTGCTAGGGTTCCATTTCAATCTTTAATCCGTTCACAAACCAATCAATTCCTTAACCAATAGTGCTTTGATGCTCAATGCTCATGTGCTCTTTGAATGCTCAATCTCGAATGCAAAGAGGGGTTTGAAGATCTTTTACAAACTTATATAAAAGATTATTGCATTTAATGCTCGTTGCCGTAAAGCGGTTTACATAGATAATTTCAATCTTTGCTTTTGTTCAAGTTTAGACTATGCGTATATGCATACATCCTCATTTTGTCACCAAATGTATGAATTCATAGGTGCATACTCAGAGGTGAGTATACCAGCCACGCAGGGGTCCAGAGCTAGAATAGCTCCCGCTAAGACCATGAGGGTCAACTAACCAGAAGTAGAAAGTGCGTCCATTGAGGATGCATCTACTACCTTGTTCTCTTCATTATCCTTCTTTACTTCAACCCAAATTTTATTTGCATCTTCTTTAGCTTGTACAAATTTAACTTCTCCTGATTCTTCAAATAGTGACTTTTTAGGATTCTCTTGTCTTTGTGCTCTTGACCTGCAAAACCTTGAGATATGTGCAACTTTTCCACATGAGTGACATATGATAGAAGGTCTAATACTATTATTCATCATGCTGCACTGCTTGGCTGTGTTTCCATTGTAATTACATATCTGACATGTAATGTTCTAAAAGTTTCTTTGAGGTTGATTTCTTTGATTGTATTGAGTCATATTTCTTTGGTTATGTTGTGACTGATTTCTTTGACTTGTTCTGCAGTGAATATCCCTGTGACCAAACTTATTACATGAGTAACAATAACCATTAAAAGGTCTTACCTCTTTACAATCTCTTGCCAAGTGTCCATGCTTGTTGCAAGCATAACAAGTTATGTTAACTTTCTTGAGTTCATCTTTAGGTGGTTCTGTTTTAGCCTCTGCAAGATTCTCAGTTTTCTTTGCTTCAGTAGATGTCTCTTGTGCTTTCTTTCTTTCTTACATTGAATTGATTTCAATTTGAGCTACACTATATCCAACACCAGTAGTATCACCATTTTAACTTATGTGCATAAAGTTGTGATTGAATTAGATCAGAACTTGTGTGTAGTTTATCAATCTTGTCTTTTGCTTTTGTTAATTCAGATTCTATCTTTTCCTTGATGTTTTCTAATTTCAATATTTTCATGTTGGCTTGCATAAGTTCATCATCTAATTTTTTATTCTCTTTGGTCTATTCTTCAATAGTTGTTAAGCTGTCTGTAAGTTGTTCATTAAGATCTTCAATCTTGTCTTTCAAAGACATGTTCTCTTCATTTAGCTTTTTAACCATTTTTCCCAGATCATTTGTGGATAAATCTTTCAAATCTTTTCTTAATTTCTTGATAAGCATTTGAGAGCCATCAACCTTTAGTTTAAGTTCTTCATTTTATTTTTCAGATCTGTCAAGATCCTCAAGGGCTGCTTCAAGATTCTTTTTCAGATGTTTTGCTTTTGCTAAATCCATGATCTCCTCAAGTGGTTAAAATTTCTTTCAGAGGACCAGAGCTCTGATACCAATTGTTGGAAACACTGAGAGGGGGGGGGGGGGGGNGGGGTTGAATCAGTGTGTAACTAATTATTCTATTTCAGCAATTTGAACATAAATTAAATAGACAATATATGAAGCATAACATAATAACACATAACACCAGATATGTTTATGGTGAAACCTTGATCAGAGGAAAACCCCAGTGGGAATTAGTACCCACAAATGATTGTACTAGTATAATGAACTTGTTAAGGTTCCTTTACCCTGTTAGAAGCAGTCTTTACAATGCAAGTACAATGACCCTGTTAGAGGTGGTTGGCTCACTGCCAGAGCTCACTGCTCAATAAGATGAAGGCTACAACCTTCTTGATAATAGATATACACTATATCCAAAAGTGAACTGCTGTATATGACACAATTGTCTGATCAGTTTCGTTTATGCGCTGATGCTCTTATTCTCTTAAAGAGCTCTATCTCATACTGATATCTCTATACTGTTCTTCTATATCTCTTCTCTCCATTTTTCTTTGACTCTTCCTAATACAACTTTACTTGTCACATATATATATGTTTATGCCTGAATAGACGCGACAAAAAACAAGACCTTAGTCGGCCCAAAAACAACATTCACAACACTTCCAAACAAATTGGCTTAAGCGTGTTTACAATAATGTTTAATACATAATAAAAAACTTATTACAATAGGCGCTTGGCCTTTACACAATAAAATATTATACGCTAAATAAAAAATTGTAGTCGGCTTCATACTCTATTTTCTGAGCTATTAGTGCACTTAATCTTTTTGTATCTTCTCCGTACCATGTGTGTATGGACTTAACATATTCACATATCATGGATCTTATGTATGAACGCGCATAGCCTAATTTGATCGTACACACGTGCGCTGGTGCACTGATCGACTGAATATCTCTGTTCTGTTCTGTCTTTCATACTTAGCCATTTTGTTCTTCAAAGTTTGCTGTCAAAAATTTGTATGACTTTGTTGCCATAATGACAACACAAAATAAGTCATATTCTCCCTGAGAGTCAACTTGCCAACAAGATCCACCATTTGGGAGTATCCGTGGTTGATGTCACTATGTGACTCATATTTAGAGTAGGATTCCTCCCTAGCTAAGAGGGAGTGTTGGTTTTATTGTAGCTGTGGTCAGAATCCAGAGGCCGACATAGACATCACAAAGGTTGTGATTATATTTATATTATTATTGTGAGATAATATAATTATTTTATTATGTAATAATATAAAAATATTATTTAAAAAAATATATAATTATATTATATAATATAATAATAATTATTATGATATGATTATTATGTGATAATAATAATTATATTATATAATAATTATTTTATATTGATAATATAATTATTATATATAATTATATTATAATATAATAATAATATAATTATTAATTAATGGGGCCACATGTGAAGAGTGGTAACCCTTGGTGAAAAGTCTCCTATCACATATAAATGAGATATGTGATCCCATTCTATGATATAGATAATAACAATTAAAATATAATGACAAATTGATATATCAGGATGCTTGGGGGAGACAATTGTGAATTGTCTATGGTTGGGAGGGCAATAAGAGTGATTGCCCGCGGTGAAACAAGTATTAAAATTTCAATAAACAAGGTGCCCGTCATAATTTGATTACAATATTTAATAAGATCCTTATCAAGCAGTGCAACACTCTAGTAAGGCAACTTACAAACTTGAATTCTAAACCTCTTTAAAATTCAACTAATTTTTCACTTCTCTTGTTTCAAGATAGTTGCCCCTTTTCTAAATATTACAAAATGCCAGTCTATTATAAATTGCAGTCATTGGTTAAATTATTATATTGGGTGCATATGCTTTGTAAGTTTCCCAAATAATAAATTAGAATAAGTATTGTCCCACATGCATCGGGATAGTAGTTGTTTGAAGCAATACCCCTATATTTCAACAACTCTCAAGTAGAAAGTATCCTAGAAACTTGTAATTGAACTCCATGTTATATTGAAAGATTGATCTATTTAAGTGAACTAAGGAAATTTTTAGTTTATTCTCTTTGAGGCATTCTAGCTATGAAATGAATTATATTTTGGCTTAAATATATTTACAATTAGCAGCTCATTTTTTTAAAGATGAAAATAATTATGAGGGCCCACTTGACATGTGGTTTGCTTCTATTTTCTTTAGTTGTCTTTTTTCTATGCATCCAAATTTGGCAAGGATTTATATGCCTATATCTACATAAAGAAGAATCATTTATTGAGTTTAGTTCCATTTAAAATTAATCTAACTTTGAAGTTTAGTTCCATTTAAAATTACTTCAAATTGACTCAACATCTAAGTATATAATCATTATAGACAATTATAAAACTTACACCTACCTCCCTCACATTGTTTTTTGGTTCACAAGACGGGTGATGACTTGTGAATTACCCAATATTAAAAACATGAGCAATATATGAACATGATGCATAAGATGAATTAAATATGACTCATCATGCCAATTAAATAAATACAACATATAAGGAAAATGTATACCACCATCTCACACATTTGAATGTAATATTTTATTTAGCTAAAATAAAATAAAATATTATTTTATTTTAATATAATTTAAAGATGAAAAAACTTTAAAAATGAATATACACCTAAAATAACATTTACTTTGATTAAGCCCTCTTAAAATTTTGAAATACTCATAAATTTAGATAAGCCAAACAGATTTTTAGTCCAGCCTATTTATAGGCTGAGACTTATGTTTTCAAGTGATTTAATGCTATTAGTTTGCCTTAAAAATTGTGCCTTTGCAAAATATTAAACATGATTTCCAATGTTTGAAGTGCCTTTTTTTTTATTTTGAATTTCTTGAAAAATATTTCTTTTTTCTTATTGGTTGACCCTATTTTTGCTAGGGGTTTAATTAATTTTTCATTCTGAGGGCAATACTTGTTTATTGTTATTATTATTTGTGGGGGCAATACTTGTTTATTGTTATTATTATTTGTGAGGGCAATATTTGTTTATTGTTATTATTATTTGTGGGGGCAATATTTGTTTATTGTTATTATTATTATTATTATTATGTTATATTGATATTATTGAAATTTTATT
>MU225720.1:7007641-7021723 GCA_018584345.1 Thuja plicata
AATCTATCTATATCATCTACTTATTATTATATTAATAAATAATATATTATATAATCCAATAACAATATATTATTATTTAATATTTAATATATTGTAATTTATTATTTGTTATATTAATATTTAATTATTTATTTATTTGAATTTTGTCTATTTAATGTTAATCATAAATGACCTAGCTAAAAAAAATTCAAATAAAGGTCAAAATCATAAAATGACTTAATGTTATATTTTAAATTTGTTTTTTAATTAGAAAATGTGGGGGAGAGGTCATTTTATAGAATAGGACACTTCGATTCTTTAGGAGACTTCGCCATCCGACCATTTTTGAAGACTCCGGAGACGCGTCTCAGTCTCCTAGACGTGTCTAGAGGGGGGAGACGGGTCTCCCGGTAACACTGCTTGATAATTCCAAAGGTCAGAGGTTCTCAGTTCCGTTAGCTGAAGCAAATCCCAGACTATAGTTGGACTTGTTAGATAGTCTAGTCTGTACTGATTTCCCCGAGCTTGTGTCTGTTTCAGTCTCTTCAGCATATTTCTTATTATTTGATTCCGTTACTGTTCGTAAATGTTATTGCAACTTATAAAAGGGATTCGTGGGTAGCTTCTGGGAATTTTTACTGCCTGTTCATAGCTACTAGATATTCCAATACATCCACTTCTGTTTTACTGAGTGAAATAACATGGAGCTAACCTTCTCATTAACCACAGTTGATGTTTTCTTCTCCTATGCTGGCACTGCGCTATTCTGTTTGATGATAAGAGTGGTTGTTTGTGAGATCGTGAAGGCCATAGCTTGAGGATTCGCCATGCTCGGAAGTAGGAATAGGTATGGATATTCCGAGTTCAGATGGGTTTGATGTGGACATTATTTCTAGAGTTCTTGTTCCGTTGGGTTGAAAGGACTGAGACAGGGCATAAACTGGAAAGGAGTTCATAACATTATCTCCTTGAGCTTTGAAAATGGCTATGATCTTACCAAGGACACGTTCATCTTAATAGCGTGGGTAGGATGTGGGTAGGATGGTATGCAGGACACATTTATATAGATTGTTTAAAACCACAATCTTTCTGTCCATTAGCCTAGTTTTGTTCCTCACATTTATACAGAATCTTCCTCAGCTTACTCTCTGCATTAGTTTTGTTCTGCTTGACTCTGTTTATTATGTTCATGATCACATTGTGCATATATCTTATTCATTCATGTATTTTGAAATGATTATTTTGACTTAACTGCAAGAGTCCTCTGTTCATTGGTGCATTCTGGTTTTATTGTGTTTTACCGAATAATTTGATATACTTTTATAGTTCATTTAGAACCTACACAGACATCTCAAGACTATGAATTGTGGGCTTTTGATTCGGAACAAACACAAGCATCTCAGGAACTGTGTGCTTTTGGTTCTGAACAAACCACATCTATTAATGTTTATTTTACATTGCTCTCCTAGAATTACAGTCAGAGTCACATTTGATATAAGGTGCACCGTCCATCATCTAGATAAAAAATAATGTCATTCGACTGCTATGGAAACACAGAGAATTAGAGAAATATGAATACACAGATGTTAAAGCCATGCAGACGCCAATGCCACATGAAACAAGGGAAAAATGGACAAAAATGACATGCCAGAGGCCGACTCTATAAAGAAAATGAAACCATTTGTACTGAAAATGAAATCTTTTCTTTTGAACAATAACTGTAAAGAAATTAGAGTTCTTAGCTTGGTCATCTTATATTCATTCCCAAAATTGGTTTTGTACTTAGATGATTCACTTCCCCACACTTAGACTTAAAAACCCTTCAATGCATATATTGTATATTGTGAATTTTTGATGGATTTATTTTTGGTGGGGGTGTATGTTGTTTGTTTTGAGTTCTTCTTTCAAATTCGCATTGTTGTTCTTTTTGGCGAAAAAATTCATTGCATCAGTAGTTGGCATGGACATTTTAGGAAAAAAAAGGTTATTATTTCTTTTGATGTCAGTAGGATTGTTTTTGTTTTTGCACGTCTTTTGCTGGTTGTGTCAACTCTACCAGCATTAATGGTGGATTTTAGTTCTTGATGATGTCAGTGTTAACAGCATAGAACTTATATCATAAGTTTTGATTCTGAATTATGGTAAGATTACAAATAAATTCATAACTTGAATGAAACACTTCTCAAAAGATTGTATGTCAATTTTGTTTCATTAATTCAAAAGAATCCATAATGTTTATTTTAAAATACTTTATTTGAATTACAGTCAGTCACATTTGAAAACTAGTAGACACACAAGCAGAAAACTAGTAGCCGATTTTAACATCCTCCCTAGTCATCTACGTCGAGCCCTAGTAAGCGATGTCTTCCGGGTATCTGTCCTAGCTCTTAGGTTTTTGGGAGAGGTAAGTGGAAAATAATGGACTGTAATAATTATAATTTCTATGACTTAACTGAGTCTAAAGTAGCCATCACACATCAGACATGCATACCTATTATCTCAGCTTGACAGTTTGTTCTGTCGATCTAATAAACATGTTGGTTTAAATATTTTACCAATAATTAAGAATATATAGTGTCGTTAAGAATCATCATTCAGAGCTTAACCTTGCTTGCATGTAATGCAGGTTTAATTCTCTTTTTCCTTAAATTTAATTGGCACATGTTTCGTTATTTCTTTTTTTCTCAAGTTGTTTCAATCATATAGATCCTTGCGCTATCATCTATGAATGAATGATTCAGCTTTATCACTCCCTCTCTTTGGCAGTGAGTTCCATTTCCATTAGGCTTTTTGCTGGTTCTGTTTCAAAAATGGCCTTCAGACTGCCATTTTTGAAACAGGGCCTTGCCATCTCACCATTCTCATCCCAAAAATATTGTGGGGCATAAGTATATACTTCCAAAAACACCATACTCATTACCACATTATATCACACCATGACCAATACACCTTTAATGTTGACAATATTGACTGACTCTAATATACAATAGTGAAAATTTTAAAGTTTGGGACTTCCAAAAATACCGTACTCAATACCACATTATACCAGACCATGACCGATACACCTTTAATCTTGTTTGCAACCGACAATATTAACTTTAATCTTGTTTGCAACCGACAATATTCCTGACTCTAAGTTTGAGACAATAAGTCGAAGTTGAAAAATGAAAACAAGAAGTTTGAGACGATAAGTCGAAGTTGAAAAATGAAAACAAGAATTCAATTTATTGTTGTTAGTGCAGAACTTGTATCATTAGTTATAAATCTGAATCATTTTTTAAAATATTTTTTAACAAAACCTTTGAATCATGATACTACTGTGATACTGTCCTGATATATTTATTGCGGCTGTCATAATGCTGTTATTTATGTTGCTCTTGTAGTGGGTAACTGAAGTTAATTATTTATGTTGCTCTTGTAGTGGGTAACTGAAGTTAATTCACGTAGTCATTTAAATAAATGTTTCAAATTGTTTGTATATGTTCTTGTTTTATTTGTTTTTCTTTGTTTCGGTCTGCTTTTTAATTTTTGCTCTTTGGCTGTCATTCTACATTCTTTTTTTTGGCATGGCCATGCTCTTTTGTTTAGTTTGGTGATTATGTGCATAAACAATTCATTATTCATTTTGTCTGTGGAGTGTTTCTATGGATGATATTCACTTTACATCACACCTTGTACCATGTTTATGTGCATCTGTGTTTGAGTGAAATTTGGCATTCTTGTGTGTGATGTGTTACGAGGGCTCAGAAAAAGATATGTTGGATGAGGAGATTAAGTCAATTTGGGTGTCAAGCTTGACAACATTGCCCATCAATTTACAAATTATTAATACTTGTTTACATAGTAGTAATATTCATCAAACTACAGATTTTTATATCACATAAAAAATAATGAAGTAATTGTTGATTTGGTGGCCAACACCTTCTTGGAGATCCATGACATAGCTTAACCGCTTCCGGTGGGTCAGGTTAAATTTGACATTTGTATCGGCATTGAGAGTTCAAGCTTTTGGTGCAACGACAAATGATTCCAACAATAATTACTTATTTTTGTTTTTAATAATTTAAGGTAAAAATAAAATAGACATCTTGAGATATATGTTATTTATGGAGTAAGTTGTTTTCAAGATGCTTTTGATATACACAATATATACCTTGAATAAGATATTTCTCAAAAAAAAAAATTGTATGTTACATCTTTCTAGCATTTAGAACAGAGTTTTTTTTTTTTTAAAAACTTTCATCATGTAACACATACTATGATTAAAGTAGTGATGCAACTCTCACTACTTAAATCAGACACTTCTCAAAAGCTCACAAGTTTAGTTTGTATGAATATTAATTAGATCATATTTGGTGATTACTTCTTGCAAATGAAAAGTATGACGTCTCCCTCTTTGTGAAAATCTAATACAATTTGTTTTCATAAATACTTTTAGAATTTTTAAAATCAATTATTGTTTTTGAAGGCCAAATATTAATCTCTAAAGTTATTTATGTAGAAAGTAAAGTAGGCCAAATGCATAAATAACATCACTATAATTTAAAATAAAACATAAATGCATAGAAAAAGAGGCATTAGTGCTCATTTGGATAAATTACCTTAAAGACGAGGATTCCTTGAAAGAGGAAGATATCTACTCAATACAAAATATATGTTTTATAACCCGTTTGGGTGCTAGAATACCAAATGTCGGATATAGTCAATTTTGGAAGATGTTGCAATTTTGGAAGATACTTATCCTGAAAATGATTTCTGGAATATGGGTTGGCCTTGTTTGGTTCACTCGAAAGATGACTAAGAAGATGCATAAGGATTTTCAATTGTTTATTTCTTAATTTCTTTGAAAATATACACACGTGTATATATACATCTGTGTATATATATGTGTATATACACACTTGCACACATGTGTGTATATACACATGTATGTATATACATGTGTGTATACACACGTGACACAAGTGTGTGTATATACACGTGTATGTATATGCACATAGGTGTGTATACACATGTGACATGTGTGTGTATGCACACACACACACACACCTGTGTGTATATACATACACACCTGTGTGTATATACATACACATATGTGTGTATATACATACACATATGTGTGTATATACACATACATACATGTGTATGTGTGTATACATACGTGTGTCTATACACACGTGTGTGTACATGTGTGTATACACACACAAGTGTGTATACATGTGTGTATATACACACACGTGTGTGTATACACATGTATGTACATACACACTTGCATGTGCATGTGTGTATACACACACATGTGTGTGCATGTGTGTATATACACGTGTGTACACGTGTGTATATACACACACGTGTGTACACACACATTAAGTTTGGAGAAGTCATGGATTTGACGAGATATTGAATTTGGCTTTATAAAAATTGGAAGTGGATTTCAAAATTCCAATTCCACCTATTTGGGTGGAAGTTGCACCCATTTTGGGGCAACATTGGAATTTTGAAATTCCAGTTCCAATTTTTTGAAATGGACACAAACATGGAATTGGCATTATCTGGAATTAGATGATGCCAATTCCAGGCATATATTAGCACCCAAATGGGCCCTAGCCTTGAACATAAGAAGGGGATGCCAAAGAAATCCCATTTTGAGGCACTTTACATTACGGGCTCAACCCATCGGAGTGTCTCACATGTCTTCAGGAACTTTCATTTCTCCTGTTCCAATTTTGGATAATGTTTCTCAGAAAATTTAATAGAATGCTTGCTATTCAAGTCTTCCATCAACCATTACCCACACATGACATGCAAATTAGGTCTTCTTTGACGTTTATAGACAAACGATAGACAAGTTATGCTACTAACTTGTTTTAAGGGTCATTCCACCGGAGAATTTTTTTGGTTGTATATGATATTTTTTTGAGATCTTTGTTAGATTGGTGTTGATTAAACAAAAAATTCTTTGTCTATTGATAATCTTTCAATTTTGATTCTTCCATCCTTGATTGCTCTGGTCAAGGGTTCAACAACATACCGCTTTCAAACCGTCATTTTTCTTTACCCAATCTCTTTCACCATCAAAGCTCATGATGCATCTCATGCTTCTTAGGTGTACGTCCATGTAATCCACACTTTATCTTTCTAGAACACTGATATTACAAATGTTGCGGTTCCATGTAGGGGCCCGCCAGTTCACATTTGCCAGCATACTCCCAACTTGTGCCAAAATAGGATCTTTGGAATAGGGTATTGTCATTCATCAAAGCATTGAGAATAGAGGATTTTTGGTAGATGATGTAGTTGCAAGTGTCATGATAGACATGTATGCAATATGCAGAGACATAGATGGAACCTATGAATTGTTTGACAGAATGCCTGAAAGAAAGGTGTTCTTGTGGACTGCAATGATTGTAACATATGTACAAAATGGATTTGTTGAAAAGGCTCTACAAACATTCAAGACATGCAATTGGCTTGTAAAGCCAAATTCCACAACCTTTGCTAGCATCCTCCCCACCTCTGCAAAATGGGAATTTTGTGACAACTTTAAGAAACCCCCCCCCCCCCTGGGTAAAGGTATAAAATCCTAGTGAATCTTTTATTATTTTAAGGGGAAATATTAATTTTGTTGTCAATTTTTTTAATTTTAAAGGAAAAAATATTAATTTCTATTGGCAATTTTTTTTTTCAATCGTACGAAAATTCTTTAAATTCTCGGCAAATTTGTTATAAATGTGGGGGTAAAATGATAATGTATTTGGTGAATGGTTTACTTTTAAAGGAAAAAATGTGTGTTGGCAATTTTTTATTATTGTAAAGTAAAAAAAAATTAATTGTATTGGCGAAATGTTTTCAATTGTACGAAAATTATAGAATTTTTTTGGCTAATCTTTTGCTATTTATGGGGAAATATATATATTTTTGGCAATTTTTTCAATCTAGTATCCACATTATATTAATAGCCACTTGTCATAAATCATGTCTTGTCATGATCGACCAATGTCAAATGACAATCAATATAATATTTAAGGCAACATCACATCAAATCTCAAGAGAATAAAGCCTTGATTTGCTACCAACTTTCTTGGACTGTTGTATCAATAATTGTTGTCATAGGCACACATACCTAACAACCATTATTTCACTGTTATAAAGTTATTATATATGACCACTTGATGATCCAAGATCAATGACTTAAACTCTATTTTGGCCCGAAATTCTAAATGACGCGAAGTTCTGCAAAATGTCTGCGAAATAAAAACATGTGTCAAATTTGTATACTTAACTTCATGTCGTAACCTTAAACTTCAACCACAATTGGTTATGGGGATGGTTGATAATGTTGCGTTATTGCGATGGACATTAAATAAATGTCTTGTCACTAACATTCTCAATTGTGATCATCTACTCTTGGCGTTCAATTTGGTACTGATGGAATGATATTATTCTCAGTTTCACACACTTCCATTTATGGCAAAGATTAACCTTAAATGTTGACCACAACGGGTTACAAGGATGGTTGGTAATGTTATGTTGTTGTGATGGACATTAAATAAATGTCTTGCCACTGAAATTCTCAAGTGCTATCATCCATGCATGACGTCCAATTTGGTACTGACAGAATAATGTTATTCCCAATTTCGCACACTCTTCCATTTATATCAAAGATTTACAGAGAGATATCAAAGATTTAACTCAATACATTTGGAAATATAGTATATATGTGGCTTCCTTTGGCCTTTGTAAATGAAAAAGGAATTAACAGGGTTACAAAAGTAATTAATAAGGATCGAGAGTTATTATCGACCATTGATAAACAAATTGAGAGACATTTTAGGCTATTTATAGATGATTTAGGCCATTTTCTTATGGAATTCTCCTTGGGTAGACAAATTGTATACTTGGTTGAAAGTCTGGTTTAGGTTTTTTCCAAATGTCATCTTTATTTCTAAATTTTCTTTGAGTTTGGGAAGAATTTGAACTCTAAAGATGGATAATCCTATCCGGTTGACAATTGAGAAAGAGAAGGCCTTTTTGGGCATTATCACAGATGAGCATCTGGAATCAATTTGTAAGCCAGGCTTGGTTGGAACATTTACAAACGAGGTCATGAGAATGGTGTAGGGCCGTGAATTTTTGGTATCTATTAACAGATATTGAGTCAATACAAACATTACATCCCAATTTTTGGCCTCTCTTCTACATATCGGAGGAGACAAGGTGGAGATATTGCTGTTGCAAAGGTAGGTTTTTAAAGAAGAATTATTGGTGGAGCACATTCAAGTTGTCACCCTAGTAGAAATAGGGGTGAGGATCCTATGGCCAAGGGATAGACCGTGGCAGCTAAGCCAAAATGTGGCCCGACAACCCTTTGTTTTGAACTTGAATGACGAGGAACTGGAGTGACATAGGAAATGGGCAGCGATTGGGAGGGATTTCCTCCATAAATGTTTTATCCTTGATGATGCACGAGACTACGGATGGCTACAGGAATTTGTGCAACTTATCAATCTAAAGCATTCCACTTAGAATGAAGGGAAGAAGAGCACCTTTATTTTTTGAAATGAAGGTTTTTTGTTTTGTTTTGTAGGTGGCCCTAGTTTTTTGAAATGAAGAGCACACTACCATTGCTATTCCAGTTTCCACCTTTTGGCTTTTGATTCTTGAAGGGATTAATGATTATTGTAATTTTTTGGTAGAATTAGAGGTATTCCCACTTCGAAGTGTAATTAGAATTATGTGGAAATTCATTACTCCATAGATCTTACAATTCTCATTTCGAAGTGTAATTAGAATTATGTGGGAATTCAGTATTCTATACATCTTACAGTTACTCTTCAATATAAATATTCATAGACATGTTAACTATGCATAAATTTTTTGCAAGTAACCAATGGAAATCACAATTATGTTATTTTATAATTATTTATGGGAGATAGAAATTGCCAAATTATTACATTATTTTATGATATTATTTCTTCGTTTTGCTTATATCATGCCATCTGAGTTCATTAATTAATTCTATTATGGGATCATTTTACAGACCAAAATTAAAAGGGTGAAAAGAGTAATTTCATTAAGTAATTAAGAATTTTTCGATAACATAAACAACGAATACATAAAATCTATTATTTTATATTAATGTAGTATGGGATCCTTACAATCGTTTCATGCAATAATGTATGCTTTCCAAATAAACTCAAAGGACTATTTCCAAAATCTATGTTATAACTTATAAAACAACCCCTAAACTATAGTCTATACCAGGGTCTAGACCAATATCTACATTGTTTGTATGTTATACAAATTAGGGGTGAGGGGACTCATGATCATCTACCATACTACCACTACTAGGTTACCCAAAAATTAAAAAATACAAAATAGTCACCAGAGGTAGAGAGTGCCCCATTCTTCAAGCATGTCGGGCCCGCTGGCACCTTGGCCACCTTGGCCTTGTTGCATTCACAGCCTCTCGTTCCGCCTCCATTCTGGTCAGCTTGACTTTCTTGGCATAGAGGATGACTAGGCAATCCTCTCCATAGTTGGCATGGGTTGCCCCTCTTGCAATGTCCTCCACATCCCGCCAGTCTTAAAAAATCCACTCCTGTCCACTCCCCAGCTCCAACTCCACAACAATCTTGGATGCATCCTCTTCATCAAATTCAAATTCATCAAGAAATCCTTCAGTGGTTAGATAGTCTCGATGCTAGTCATCCACTTCGAGCTCCTTGATTTTGGCCAAACACGAGAAAATTGTTGTTCTCCTTTATGTCACATGTAATGTCCCTACTACCTGGACTTATGTAAGCTATCTCCTTGAAATATAAACTTACAAAATATGGTAATACTCTAACAAAAAAAAATATATACAAGAATTATTAAAAATGTAAATAACTACAATTTATATGCAAGAACGAATATAAAATCCTAATTCCAAAAATAATTCCCTTCTTAAGGAGAGACAGTGATAAAATACTTAGCCCCTAGGGGAGTGCTTCATGGAGCTCTAATTGCTTTTATACAACATATACTTTCTCTTTAAGACCTTATGGATAATCAATATACCATCTCCTCACTATACTTTCTCTTTAAGACCTTATGGATAATCAATATTGATATATCCATCCTTCCTAGGGGAGAGTTCTCTCTCGTCCTAGGCCTTATGGATACCCTCTATGGGTGTATCCATCCTCTCATATGCATATGACTTTATACCTTTCAGTATACTGACCTTTACAGATGCTTAATCCCTGCCTTGCTTCACTACACAATGTCATTATTGAAGCCCCTTTAGAGATGCACAGATATCTGCCTTAATCTCCTGGTCTTATCCGCTCACTACACTTGTCTTTGTCTTATTTGCCGACTGCGTGAATGACTGCCGTAATTGTTATGCATAAGTGCGAATTCAATTATGAATGTATTTGAAGGCGATGGTATGGAAAACCCTCCAAACTCGCCACCATTTTTAATTTATACCTGCGATGGTAGGGGAAGGGTCGCGACTTCCAGTTTGTCGCTATTAAAAATTATTAACGTGTTTTTATCTTTGAAAACAAACAAATATATATATATATATATATATATATACATATATATATATATACATATATATATATATATATATATATATATTATAATTCTAAGTATTTTGATTAGTGAAATAATTCTTTGAATATATAAATATTTTGATCAACAATAAATATTCTTAATATTTTGATTAATAAATTTGATTTTATAATTCTTGTCTAAATTTACAATGGTAAACAAATTTATAAGGACTTACACCATTAGTCTAAGGTCACATTACCCACCGACCCTATAGAAACCCCAAATCTTTTGTTTGCACAATTGGAAGTTTCCACAAGTTAGCTCCTCGAATGTATTACTTATATGGTAGGGGAATGAGGAGATTCCAATCCACATTATCAAACACAACATTAATGTCTTTCAAATATACATGCTGAAACAACATCTGGGTGAGCTTTTTTGCCCATTGCTTGGAAACCCTCGTATATCGGAGCATGACTGGAAAAAATCTGAATGTTCGAGCTACCCCTATGCCTATGATGCGCTAATAAAAAATCTAAACCCAATTCTACCTTAACCACATGCACAATGTACATGTGGTCAATCACCAACACACCCTTTAAATGCTTTTCTATAACTTCCCCCAGAAACGACCCATGTGCTTTTATCGCATCAAGCATTATAGGTGTGTTCATCCCTCCCAACTCTGAATTCACTACTTAGCATTTCCAACACTACTCAATATTTTAGTTTTGAAGTGGAGACTGGAGCCACCTCAATGTCTAATTTATAGGCAAATGATCAATTTGACAGTGGACACTTCACTTACAAGTTACCTTTGTAATCACCTAAAATTGGCCTAGTAAACCCATAGCCCCTAATTTGATTACTTGACCTTAACAACCCTTAATCAAAGACATTTATTGCTAGACCTTAATTATGTAAGTATTTAATCAAACTTGCTTGCATAATTAAATCAACTTGTTAATCATATCCTCAATAAAAGGTTAAAGCATTTAATTGCTTGAACTATAGGGTTTAATTAAAAGTCCTAGCACTTTTTATTAAAAGAACCAATTCACACATCCTCACACATGTGCAAGCACATAAAAATCCAAATAAAAGAAATTAAAAGGGGATAATTACCAAATTTGTCTCATTCTCCCCCAAACAAACACAAATTTGACCAATCTACAATCTCCCACATGGATTGAAGGAGACTGCATCTCAACCACCCTTCATGGCTAAATCTCATCCCTCTATTTCAAGGAAATTCCTATAAAAGGGATAGCTCTCCTTGTTCAAAGAGAGGCAAAGTCTAGAAGTAACATCATAATGCCATTTTGATTCTAGGTTTTGCTCATGTTGTAGGAATGCATTTTCATGGTAGCTTAGTGTTGTGCATTTTTCTCTTAAATAGAATCTTAGTTTCAATTTCTTAGCATGTTGCTGCATATTTCTTAGATTGACTCATGTTTTCTCATACATTTAGCTTAGTTGCATAGCATTTCATTTTCATGGTCTTAAAGGAAAAGTATGCAAGTTCACGCATCATGCCCACCCTTTGAATCTTTCATTTTGGAGTTGTCTAGTCACTGATTCTAAATGCCAAACTGATGTGCATCTATTGAGAATCAAACTCGCTTCATCTAGGAAGCAATAAGCTGATTTTGGGGGTAGTTTCATATTGTTAGATTTCAATAATTTGAAGATTGCTAACTCTTAAGCTAATGATTTATTCAGTGTTTGGTTGTTTGCAGGTTGAATACCACATTTACCACACACAACCTTGAGTGATAAGAATCATACAATCTTGCCTCGTGATCATAAATAATTAAATTACCTTGAGCGATACAATCTTGCCCTTTTTTGGGGTGGTCGTACCACTACCGTCTTATGCCTCAATGAAAGTACACTACATTTAAAAAAATCAAGGAATAAATATTTATTTGTTATTATCAGTAATAGATGTTGTCACTTAGTACCTTGGCTCTGTAGAATACCGTTTCCAAACCGACAACCAATTGTAGTACCAAAATCAAGAATTTTGTAGACTTTATAAACCCTAAACCCTAAACAAACTATGAGACACACCGTCCCACTGGTACCCGCATGACATGATCTACAATCAATTTGTTAACTGTTGGATGATCATAGATCGACATAAACTTTATTTCGGGCCAAAGTTTTGAAGGATGAAATTTTTTACAAACTTCCTCGAGAAAAGAGGCACGTGTTGGGGCGACGTTTCAGAGTGTTAAATTAAATTTTAACTATACATATAACTTAATGATAAACTAATAACTTATAAGTTAATTCAAATTTCACTATAATGACTAATCTAAATCAATTTAATGACCATTGGATGGTCGCAGATCAACGACTTAAGCTCTATTTCGTCCCAAATTTCTGAAGGATAAAAAATTCTAGTTTTTCCTTCGAAAAAGAGATACGTGTTGGTGTGATGTGTTAGATTGAACAAATGAAAGGTTTGGGTTACGTAATGTTGATGAGACTAAACAACCTATGAGACCCACCGTCCAACTGACACCCATATGGCACAAATTTTTTATGAAACACTGGTGATTTAACCAAGTAATAGAAGTATACTTAATTAACTATACTTTATTCACTATAATCAAAATCAATATAATGACCGTTGGATGATCGAAGATCAACGACATAAGCTCTATTTTGGGCTGAAGTTTTGAAGTATAAAAAAGTCTACATTAAGTTTTTGGAAAAGTGACATGTGTCAGATTGAACAAATGAAAGCTTTGAGTAACGTCCACAAGGCAAACACTAACAACCTATGGCACCTATGTTGGCAGTTGCAGAATGCAGATTTAATTAACTATACTCCAATTTTAATTATATACTTAATTAATTAACTATAATCAATTCAATGTTTGTTTGTTGGATGATAGTAGATCAACAACATAAGCTCTATTTCAGGCCGAAATTCTGAAGTAGAGAAAAAATCTTCAATTTTTTTTGGAAAAGTGACACGTGTTAGTCTTAAAAAAAGAATAACATTATTAAAACTTTGAACTATGTCCAAGATACTAAAATTCTATGAATTTTTCTCTTTAGGCTTTGAGGCTTTTGAAGTTAAGGGAGATCAGTCTTTGGACTAACCAGTTAACAATAGAGGTTCAGAAACAAGATTGAGGGATGCAACAGAGTTTGTCTGCGCTAGTTTTTCTATTCATCATTTCAAATTAAACTTTCAGGTACATTTTCTATTTTTCTATCTCGTGGTTTAGATTATAGAATTAGGGGTCGAAGGTTTACATTTTTGAGCTTGTGTACCACCATTTTTACCATTACCAGCGATGGGGAAACCGAAAGGCACATCAAAAGAAAATGTATATTGTACCGAACTGGTTGAAACCCCAGGTTTCACTAATGAATACCATGATATTTATGATCGTGTTATCCATGGTAAGAGAACCATGGAAATTAGATTTTCATTGGAGAATAAGGCGACAAATGCAACTGGGTAAAAGCACAATAATCTGTCACCCTTTTACAAAGGAAAAGGACGACAAAACCAAAACTGTAAAACTTCAAGGG
>MU225720.1:7030182-7063534 GCA_018584345.1 Thuja plicata
CCAGAAGATCGTGCCTCCTCCAAAGTGCCAAAAAAACTTTAGAAAACCCCCAGAGAGGCTATGACTGACTTCTTCGAATCGCGGCTTCAAACATCTTCAAACCAGACAGCAGCAGGGCGGCTCTGATACCATGTAGGATTTTGCAAACATGCAAATCCACAGACCCCGAATATACTTGCATGCAAGAACCTGATACAAAGTAGAAGCACAAAGACAGAAAAAGCAGAACTCAGAAGTTACTCAAAATGTGAGAGCAAAATTATAATCTGAATTAATTGAAAAGCATTACAATGTTCAGCCTATAAAGGTGAACAAACCCTAAAAACTAAAATCTAGGTTGCGCAATATAATTAATATAAAGTATTAATTATATGCACCTAAGAGAAAGCTTAAGCCGAAAAAGAGTAAACTGATTACTCTAACAGTATGATGCAGGCAATGTCGTTCAAGCAAGGCTTGTGGCGAGTAAGAACTCTGCAAGTAGAAATCAACATGAAAGTAAACCATTGCTAGAAATGTCAAAAAATAGAGATTCTTGGGATGAGGTCAAAAAAGTGATGGAGGAAATTGTTGCTGAAAAAAGTATTTCTCTAGAAGAATTGTCAGCACAAAATTATGACATTGCACCAACATGAATAGAGAACAACAAGGCAAGGCATCCAAATCATGAGGTCTGACAATTTTTACAAAAGAGTTGATGTTCCATCTACTAAAAAAATTCCAGAATCTGTACATAAAGCTTGTGTGGACATAAACTAGAATCGAACCAAAATCACTGATTTTTTAACTATAAGGAGGAATCTAGGTGAACCAAAGACTAGTGCAGATTTTGAAGAAATCCCAAGGGTATTGAGTTTAGCCAATTGTGGATTAAAGAGAATCTTGCTAAAGCATATATTGATAGTGATGATGATCCTGATGGTGATGAGGAGATATCCTCAGGTCCCGATCCAATAGCTACTACAGAATTATTAATTTTTTTTTGAGCGAGCCCCTGAAATAAACATATACTAAAGGAGTATCCATATAGAAAAAATGGGTTTTAAAGGTGGTGGTCTGAGGCCCCAAGGATAATGTTGTTGGATGCCACTATTGCTATAAGTTTCGATAAAACCTAGTGAACAACCAACCATTAGAGTCGAATCAACAGGGAAATGTATTATTGTTACACCTGAACCTGATTTTTTTAAAGATTCAAATCCAGACTATCTAGACACTCAGGTTCAATCACAACCAGAACATGGTATTGGTGGTAAATCAAGTGATATTTCCACTGGTGGGGATGGTATGGGTACTGGTACTATTTGTGGTGAACAATCAAAACTAGAACATGGTGGTGAATCAAGTGCTACTACCATCGGTAGGGATGGTATGGGTACTAGTAGTACTAATTGTGGTGAACAATTGCACCAACAAGAAATCTCTCACAAGAGGCCAATAATAGAAGATACTATACAAGATCCCAGTGATCAGGACAATGTGAAGAAGCAAAAGGTTATGAAAACAATGACGAGTACAACTCCAACTCCATAAATTTCCACTTAAAGGTATTGCTTGAAGCTTCTAGAAACAAACCTCTCAAAAGAGTCTGTTAACTCCAATTGTAAGTGACAGTGGGACAAGATTAGGAATGAGTATTGTTAATCCTCAAAATGCATTAGTTTCAACCAAAGGCATAGGTGGAGGTGCCTACATCACTATAAGTTCTATTTCCCCATTCAAATATTCAATTGCATCAGCAACCCCAAATTTTCATTACAATACTTTCGTTGGTCAAATCGTGGACAAAGCAAATAAGAATAAAAAAAATAAGAAGCCAATGAAGAGGGTTACAACTACTGCAGTTGCAGAGGAACATCTCCATCAAACAGGGTTATTCCCACATATGAACCAAACAAAGAAATGATGGATTACATGGTTGTTATGCCCCCAAATCAATATCAAAATGTACCATAGAGTTAGATAAAGACCTCTGAATATCACATTAGCACCATCTAAATAGATTTTCCATAGTTAAAAATGTGGACAAAATTAATGTGTTAGAAAATAATTGAAGTGATCTACACATCACTGCTCAAGCTAGAGAGAGATAAAAATAAGTTTGTTTGACAAATAGAAAAGTTACACACAGTGCTGGAAAATAAGAAAGCAAAGAGGAAAGAAATAGAGAACAAGAGCAGTGAATTACAAAAAAAATTAAAATTTCTGCCTTTACATCTGCAGTTACAATGAATGAATAGATGAAAGCGGAATTGATTGAACCGAGTCAAAGATTGGCTAAAAGCATAAAAAATGTGATAATGAAAGAGCCTCTTTAGCATCATTATAAAAAATGGTGGAGAACGTGTCTCAAGTTCCTCTCCAAAGTGGAGAATATGTCTCAAGAGTGGAGAATGTGTCTCAAGAGTAGAGATTTTTTTTTAACATTGGATGAAACATTGGTCTCAAGTTCCTCTCCCAAATATGAATTGCTGACAAATTTTTAGGTCACTCACCATACTTTACAACAAGTTGGACTTCCATCAGATGAAGAGTGGAGTACCCTACAAAAAATAACACAATGGTTTCATAAATTTAATATGCATTGTATAATTTGTAACTTGTATTCCCAAATTCTTTCAGCTTTTCTGTTTTCCTCTATTTGTAATTTCTGAGTCATTTGCAAAGGGTTCTAAAATTTTGTATTGACCGTTGAGGGTAGATGAAGTTAATATATTTTAAAAGAATTAATGAAAATAACACCATTTATAAATAAATATTACTCTATTAATAAACATATTATGTTGTTTCTTATTTTTTCATTTTCCAATTTTATGCATGCTTTGTTATTCTGCTATTTTCTATTTGTAAATCAAAATTTTAAAAAATGCAATTGCATATCAAATTTAATGCCATTGAAAAAAACATAACTATCAACCATATTTAGGATTTTTTTAATATGAATGATAAAATACAATAATAAGTTTAATAAATACGTAGTAGCTGTCAGTGCTAATTTGCTAAATCTCTTAAAGTTAAACCTGCCAAATCATCTCATCGACCTCATCATCAAATTGAGAGATTCCTTGATTTTTGTTTGTAATTTTTTCACTTTGCATACCTCCTCTTAATTTCATCTCAAAGCTACTAGTAATGTGTCATTCCCATTCATTATGTCTTTTTTGATTGTCCCACTTTGGTTTGAAGTGTTTCCCAACCCTCTGCTTTCACATTTGGACTTTCAGATTGTCAGTGCCCTATCATAAGGAAAATTTTTCACATCATACCTAGATGTATACAACCTCAATAAATTTTCCAAATTCTTGTCTAGTTTGTTTCTTATCTTTGATTTTTTGAACCCCAAAGCACTGAAAACTCTCTCATTATCCACCAAACCCAATACAATTTTTTGACATAAATCAACAACCTTGTAAAATTCTAATATTGAATCACTCAAAATTCTACTCTGACCTAGAATTGTCCAAATATTTTTTATTGATCCCTCTTCGTATGGGTTCTCCATTTTTCGATATTGTTGCCTCATAGTTATTGCAAAATGGGTTGATTTCTTTCCAAGCATAGTTTATCCAGATTGTATCAAAGTCCTTAGCTTCTCATGATAATCATCTAGATTGTTGAGGACCCAATATTGAGGAAAAATAATGGACATGACTTCAAGCAGATTTTTGTGAGGGAATCAAGATATAATCTCTTTGGAAAGAGGAGAGGCATTTTCCTTCACAAAAGCAGTCACAAACTCAACAATCTTGCTAAAACTTTCCATTGTAACACTTACTTTTTGCTTCTTAGGGTGCTTTCCTGGTTTTGTGACCGTGACAATATAGTGCATTGGTATCACAAATCTACACACATTGACACATAACTCCCCCTCTGCATTGATCTAAAAAAAACAGTAGGATTGTTGAAATCTCTTAGAGTTTTCCACCTAACAATTTTTTCATCAGAGAATGCTGGTTGAGATTGATAGAAATTATCGAGGGTCACACATGTTGGCATAACTATTGCAGTGTTAAGTTGAGTATGTGTTTGATGTAGATATGATGATAGGTCATTCAATTATGTTGTTTTCATTGATGTCAACGTATTGTTTGTTGGTTGACAGTGTCCCTATCATGTTGATGTATGTTCAAGAGGTTGAAACTGAAACTGTGGTAAGAGTTGGTGCGTGTGATCGTAAAGGAAGACTACATGATGTCTCTAGATGTTATATCTATGACCGCACAGGTTGATCTTATGTTTGGTGTGACTTATGTTTGATTAAAGTTTGACAGGTCAACATGAAGAACAAGATGAAGCCAAGAAGGAATGATTTGATGTTTGTGTCAAATAGGTTTTGATTCATATATTGTGGTTTAGGATTTGTTATCTTGAATATGTTACGAGGTTGTTGTTGCAGCCATATCATGATTTGATGACCAAAAGACCAAGTTTAAAGTGACAAAAGGTCATTTAGTAAGAAGTCATATGGAGTTCTTAGAAAATTCAATCAGATCCTTGACCCGTGATGATGCACCATGTTGCAGTGAGTGATTATGTAGTGCCCACCCATAATTTACTTTTCAATATTGGTGCCAAAATATTTAGGTTATTTTCATGGTGATTATGTATATGTTAGGATGATTTTACTGACCCCAAAATTGCATGTGTATGGTTGGCGTATATGTTTTATATTGTTGTGTAGCATGTCTACCTTACATTTATGTATGTATCTGATGTGGTAGAGGATGGAGACGTAGTTACTTGCATTGTGAGATACACATGATTTGTCGATCCATATCATTGTCTGTTATATATATTATGTACATGCTCAATGTTGTGATGCAAGTTTACAGGCACCAGACGTCGACTTCGCTGAATTGCGAGGATGAGCCTGCCCTATCACAATATCTCAATGATAAGAGAGGGGAGATAACAGATAGGTCCAAATCCCAACTTAAGCCATTTAGTATCCTAAAATAGTGGACAAGTATCTTTTTTCCTACCTTCAAAATTTGTCAACGTGACGTCATTCGTGAACCATTCCTTTGTGCTGGATTGTGGTATTTTGGGTTGAGTCGGTTCTTTTATCATGTTGTCCGGTCATGTGGTTTGATTTATCTTTAGTGTTAAATGGTTAAGTGATTTATAAGATTAATTATATAATTAAATAATTAAATCTTATTAAATAGTGAAATATTAAATATGAAGGTATTTAATTAATGAGAATTATTTAAATACATGTGTTAATTAAAAGACTTAATTAAAAAAGTCCAATTTTGGAAATAGAGGATTTAGTTAATTATTAAATCTAAAATTGAGATTGAAAGGCATAATTAATGAATCGATATTTGCATATTATTAATATGCTAAAAATAATAATTCTTAATTAAATATTAATATACAATTAAAGTTGCACATTCTTTCAATAACATTTAAATATAAATTTAAATTAAAGTTGAGGAAATCACAAGCAATTTAAAAACTTCCTCGGAGCATATACAGTGCTCTGCAACTTGAAGGTTGCTGATGCACGTGGCCTTCGGCCTAACCAGCATTCAATGTATCCCCCACTTGGTTACCCTAAATACCCAACTTTCTCTTCATGGCGACTCATTCTCTTGGAGGAGGCTCGAAAGACAGAGGCAAGACATTCAAACAAGCACTGAACGAAGAAGCAACTATTCCGGTGGAGGTGAAGTTTCATTATCAATGGCGGACATACTAGCCGAGCAGAAGGAGGCACCAACAATGGAGGTGAGAATGCTAAACCTACTACTGTTTGTATCATTAAGCCTAATTCCGTTATGTCAATTACTATAGAGAAAGAGAAGGATTCGCTTAGGAACACAACTATCTTTCTAGTAGCCCAGGATGTCCATAAACTGCCCTCGAGAACTTTCCTCAACGACTGGCTTCACAATGTCTGGGAAAAATACTTGGCTACCATTTCTCCTTCCTGTGAATGGTCCAGAGGGGACTATTTGTGATATTCCTCAAGAACCCTAAATCCCAGAGAGAGATAATCTCCAGACAGTTTTGGAAAATTGGTAATGCCAGTTTTAGGGCATTGTCGTGGTCACCCGACGCGGCTCACAATGAAGTCCTAGCCCTTTCGAGCCCCCAATGGATTACCATGGGGAGCATTCCTCTGTTCCTATGGAATATTATCCCCCAATACCTAGAGCCATTCGACACTGTCCTTTGAGTGGTAAAACTGATGTCTTGCTTCCTCACACCGATGCCAAAATCTTGATCATGATCAACCCAGAGATTGACCTCCCGAGGGAAATTGTCTTTGACCTAGATGACCAGAATTATAACTATCCCATTTCCTTCCTAGGAGGTCTCAACTCCTACTTCCTCTGCAGATGTGAAGGCCACATGAGGCATGAGTGCCCACTCTTGAACAAAAAGAAAAATCCACCTAAAACCACTCACTCAAAAAATGATAATGTTAAATCTGGTAAGGAGAAGAATAAACCACTTCCCCCTTGAATGGAGAACCCTAAAAGTCTTAGTGTGAACATCCTGACAACATCGAATGCTATTGTTGAATCCATTGAGACGCTCAGGAAGACCTTCAATGATAACACCAGGAAATTCCCACCCTCGAGCACGAGGTTTGAAGAGAGTGTCGACCTACCCCAAGTTGAGAACCTGACTTTGGACTAAGAACATAAACCCCTGCTTCTAAACACAGAAGCTTGAATGCCCAAAAAATTGTCCTCAATAAGATTAGAAAGATCTCACCCTATAGAAGGAAGACCCCCAACATGGATGACAGTGTAATCAAACCAGTCCCCTGGGAGAATACACAATAGGAACTAGAGGAATCCTCTAAGAATAGTGTTGTAGATGTACTGGAAGACATTAGAAACACCTATGACAAGGAAGATAGGCTCAAAAATGTTTCAGTTACTCTTATCCATGCTCCTCTTAACCCCGGGTCTCCTTCCTCCCTCCCGGTTGGTAGCCAAGGTGAGGTGGAGAAGGTTATACCCCCCAAGGGTTGTAGTAGTGAGGATGTGTTGGAAGATGGATAGACTAGAGAGATGGGGATGACTATGGTGCCCTATGTCAGCAGTGGACCTACCGACTATACCTTCAAGGCTAAGAAGAAGATTAGGAAACCCCAATGCAAGCTGGTTGAGGTGGAACCATTGGGGAGAAGTGAGTCTACCAAGGAAGATGAGGATACCCCTAAGGTTAAGAGGAAGAGAGGTAGACCCCCCAACCACACCTCTAGTATCAAGCCTCTGAAGATTCAGAAAAGAAGCCTACCCAATTGTTTCAAGAGCTTTCAGGCTCCCATGGATGAAGACTCCTAGGTTTAAATGGAATTTAAAATCACAACTTGGAATGTGAGGGGGATGGAAACCCCCGACAGGAAATACACTATCAAGAGATTTCTTAGAATGCAGAAAGAAGTAGACTTTCTGCTGCTTCAAGAAATCAAGGCCGTGGGCTTTTCCTTGGACATTGCCCTAAAATGCATTTGGAAAGATGCAAGGTGTCTCTTCACCAACCATCAAAAAGGAAAAGGAGGGAGTGCCATCCTCATACATCCCAGATGAGCTAAAAAGGTCTCAGACTGGGCTTTCTCACCATGTGACAGGGTTGTTTGGGTCACCCTAGTCCATGATAGTAAGGAGTTTGGGATCTGTTCGATGTATGCACCTAATGACCACTACGATAGGATTAAACTTTGGGAGTGGATGTGCAACTTGAAGAATATACCTTGGGTGATAGCCTGAGACTTCAACATGATAGAGAATCAATAAGATAAAGGAGGATATAGGATGGAATGGAGAGGCAATGAGAAATAATTTTGGACTAAAATGATTAGCAAACTCAGGATCTTCGACCCACTAGCAGGGAAGAAGAAATATTTCCAAGGTATTTGGCACACTTGGTCCAACTACCAGAAGGAAAACAAAAGGATTTACTACAGACTGGATAGAGTTTATGCTAATAAATATTTCTTCAACTTCAGGAAAGGAAGTAATGGTAATTCTGTAAGAGTAGTCCCTTACTCACTCTCGAATCACCACCCTGTTGTCTGCTCCATCTTTAATGTAGGATACCCCCCCAACACCAGAAAGGGAGGGAAATCATTTTCCCTCAATACCACTCTACTAAGGAATGAGGAAATGAAGGCTGCAATCCTTACTATCAGGTGGTTCAATCATGAAATAGCCAAACAGCAGAGTGCCATAGCTAGATGGAACCAATGTATTGACAGTTGGAGGAAGGTGTTCCAAGTAGTTGGAAAGAAAATGGCCAAGGACAACAGAAGACTAGGAACATAGCTATAGAATAAACTCTATCATTATGAACAAAGATGCCAATTGGGACCTGCTAATGAAGAAGCCAGGCTCAGCCAAGTGTGGGCCAAAGACTCACTAAGAAAACTCTAGCAACATAAGATCTCAGGTGCCAAAGTTAGAGCATGAGCCAACTAGATCCAGGAAGAGGATAGGGGGTCAAAATTATTTTTTCAGATGTTGAAATCGAAAGAGGCTAAGAAAAACATTGAGTCCATATGTGTGGAGAATAACACCCTAACCTCACATGAGGATATTCTCCATGCCTTTGTGAGGTACTATACCAATTTGTTCACATTCGAAGAGGTAGATCCAGAGATGGAAGAGAAAATAAGCATGATTATGAAGATTATACCCCCCGTATCTTGGAAGCAGATTCCAACTATATGAGTAGACTGATCTCTGTGGAGGAGATTAATGAGGCCATCAAACACATGAGCAATGAGAAGGCTCTGGGGCCGGATGGGCTTCCCATAGAATTCTACAAGGACAACATTGACTGTATTGGGAAGGACCTACTACATGTCTATGAGGAGGCCTTTGAAACAGGATCCTTGTGATCAGTAATCAATACGGGTTGTATCAAACTAATACCAAAGGAGGGGGACAAAAATCTTATTAAGAATTGGTGCTAACACCCTCCTGAATGTTTCCTACAAGATTTTAGCCAAAGTTCTTGCTAGAAGACTGGTTGATATCCTACCCAGGGTAATCAGCCCCACCCAAACAAGCTTTGTGAAGGGTAGGTACATCTTGGAGAATCTGATCACCTGATGGGAGACCATGGAATGGTAAAGAAGTTTTGGTCAGTAGGTCACTATACTCATTGATTATGAGAAGGCATATAATAGGATTGAGTGGAAATTTATTTCCACAATGCTAAAAGCTCTAGGGTTCCCCCCAATCTCCATTCACATGGTGCTCACTCTCACGAAAGATGCTACTTCCATTGTAGAGGTAAATGGAGTGAGATCTGATCCTCTCCCCCTGACTAGGTCCATTAGACAAGCTTTCCCACTAGCTCCAGCCTTGTTTGTTATAGCAACAGACTCCTTTTTCTACATTTTGAGAGATGCCTCCATCTCCCCTAAGGTTGTGGGGGTCAGATTACCAAATTAGGAAGAAATAATTAATGTACAGTTTGCAAATTACACTTCCCTTATGATTGATATGAAGGAGATCAACTTTAAGAATCTCATGAGCAAGTTAGACCTCTTCTGCTTAGCCTCAGTCTGTAAGGTATCTATCCCTAAGTCTACCCTACCAGGATGGGATGCAACACGTCTAGATTGGTGCCAACCATTTGGTTTTTCCTGGGGAGGTCCCCTCCACCAAATCAGGTACCTAGGGATCCCATTCTCCATCAAACCTGATCTCAGGAACACGTGGGATTGGGTGAGAAGCAAGATTGTAAGTAAATTGCACAAGTGGAACAACAAATTCTTATCACTAGCATGGAGGATACATGTATGCCAGAAGGTCCTAGCCTCCTATCCTATCTATTACTCCTCAACATGGCTCTACAACCATTCAAAGATTAACTTCATTCATAAAAATATCAAGGATTACTTGTGGTCAGATGGTAAAGGTAACAAAAAACCTCATGCGGTCAGGTGGGATTAGTGTACTAGATCTACTTCTCAAGGAGGCCTTGGGCTGAAGGATCTAAGGTGGCAGGGTATCTTGCTAGCAGTCAAGTGGATAGCCAAAGCAGCTCAGGGTAATGAACCATGGAAAGCACTGGTTAGACACAATATCATTAAAGGCACCCCGGCCCGAGCCAAGCTCTGGAAGAGCCTTCCTAGCATTGATCTTATGGCTAGGAAATTCAAAGTGATTGTGGCAGGATTAGAGGTCTTCCAATCCATTTGGAAAGGGTGGGAGGAAATCAGATCAATGGTGACTAGTAATAATTTGATGGATCAGAATTAGCTGGTGTGTGGGGAGAGATCCATCTAGTGGAATCTATATAAATGGGACAAGCCTCTTTCCCAATTGCAGGGATGCTCGGCTAAGAAATGGAGCTCATTAGGCATCAGTTACTTTGGTGATATCATTGAAAATGGTGAACTGATTCTACGGGAGGAACTTGTTCGCAAATATAACATACCCATAACCCAATGGCAAACCTACACTACCCTTAAAGAGGCTTGTGCTATGCTCAATCTCCCTAGAGACACCTTGGTTGACTCTGATAGATCTAAACTCATCAAATGGAGAGATGGCACCCCATTATGTAAGACCAAAACCAAAGCTGTTTACAAACTACTTGTGGACACCAACACCATATTTGAACACATAAATGGAAAATGGAATGTGAACCTTGACCCCAACACATGGAGTAAGAATCTTAACACCCTATGGCACACCCCTGGTGAACCCAATGTCCTTTGCTTCATGTGGCATTGTCTTATGCATAGGTTTCCTATCAAGAAACCAACTGGTGAACTTAACTCGTGCTCCTTTTGCTCAGAACCCAAATCCTTGATTCATATCCTTTTTGACTGTCAGTTCTCCAAATTTGCGTGGAACCTCTTTGGGCTATCTCTTAACACTGATTTTGATATCATTAATGTATTCTCTGGATCATTAGTAGGACTGGATAAAAGATGCAACATGTTCTGGTCCACTCTTTCTTTTTATATTCTTTGGAATTTATGGAAAAATAGAAATGATGATATCTTCAATGGTAGGAGTAGAATTCTCGCTGAGTCTCTGAGGAGGTTCACACTCTTTAATATTGCTTCACATGTTAAACTAATCTTTCAAGTTAAGGAGTAACATTCTCTAAAGTTCATGAGGAATGTGAGAAGCGTGCTGGACAAGGAACATGTTGCATGGAAAGAATCCACCAGGACCATAGGGGACCAAGATTTTGAGATCACACTTGGATAGATGCTATAGCAGATCAAAGATCAAAGGAAAGTGTCTGAGGTGTAGGCAGACAGAGAAGTAGACATGACTGAAGGGAACACCACAGGTTTGGGAGTAGAGCTCGAGACTGACCAAGGGACACAGGTTCAGGGTGGTGGAGTCATTGAGGACAACAGGGAAGATGCAGGAGCATAATCTGATCCAGCGTAGGAGGCACAAACTATGGGAGGACTGATTGATAACAACTGTGAAGCTAAACTAGACCATGAGCCACATGAAACTATTGGACAGAATCAGAATGTTCAGGCAGCTAGAGAATCCACTTATGTTCCACCCATTGCATCACGACCTCCTCTACCCTGGGAGGCTTACTTATCCAATCCCTACAATGTCATCCTGCATGATGACCCGAGACTAAAATTGGCAGACCATAAAATGCCGTGGATTGCCTGGTTCCCTAGATAGAGGAGGGTCAATATGATAATTTTGTTGAATTTTGTTGAATTCTGATATGTTTTGAACTATTTGAAGTATGATTCCCGCCTTGGATAGGGGGAAATGTAATTTTTTGTAATATGAACTGCTATAAACTCCCGATGATTTACTAGTAATATAATATAAATGATAGTTAATAGAAAAAAAATTTAAAGTTGAGTTAAAGTTGTTAATTGGGAAAGTGCATGTAATTATTAATTATTAATTATTAATTAAATTAATTCTTTTTTCTCAATTTTAAGTTGAGTTCCGATTTCTGTGATTTGAGTTAACAATTGAGTTAATTAAGATTTCTGGGATTTGAGTTAAGTACCTTTTTACAATCGAGTTCTAATTTTTAATTGTGAGTTGCATGTTTAGTTTTGATTGCTGGGTTTTCTATATTAGAGCCCTTTTTGGTCTTTTTTGGGGACATAGGTTTTAGGAAGATTTGCAAGTTTTGGCTCTAGTTTTGGATTCAAAGGAAATTGATTGAAAGCTGGAATTTTGGATTGTGAATTGTGTCCTCTTCTCTCTTCTCAAATTACTTTTGGGTTTTGAGGTAACTTTTTGGAAACCTTGGTAATTCCTTTTGAAAAAGCTTGTCTACCTTGTGCATGTTTCTGTATATGATTATTGGGAGTCTTTTTCAAAGATTGTGTTTTGATAATTAGGGTTTTCTTGGAAAACCTTGTAGAAAGATTAATAAAATATCCTCCTAAATATGGTTTTCCTTTGTTCTTATTTGACTGCTTGAACCTTAGAATCCTCCTTTGGAAAGAAAACCTAATTCCATTAAAATTATACATAATTATGCATATGAGCACTCATATATGGCATATGAACATAATTAGTTTTATAGAATAAAAATAAAAATATATATTTACATTTTCATCTTGCTGGAAAAACCCAAAAAACTTCACTAGTAATTATTTATATAAAAAAAAAAAAAAACTAAATTAAAGTAAAAAAATATATGTTTAGAAACCTTTAAAAATATATATGTATATATACATACATATATATATATATATATACATATATNTATACATATACATATATACATATATATATATATATATATATATATATATATACTTATATATATATATATACACACACTTATATATATATACTTATATATATATATGTGTGTGTGTGTGTGTGTGTGTGTGTACTATATATTTTTCACCTTTTTAATATTGTGGGTGGTAGGCCACCACTCCCCTGCTCCCCACAATGGCACAACAGGCCACTGCCGGCTCGACAGAGCACTACCGAGAGGATAGTACCTCTGCCGTGACTAGCAGGGTGCTAGCTGACAACCCTTTGAATGGGTTCGCTGAGCAAGGAAGAGGTGGGGACCACTCGACCCTCCCACTTAGCAATTTAATATATTTTTTTATTAATTTTTTTTTTTTTGAAATTTTAAATTAATAAATTTTATTAATTTCAAATTTAATTATTTTAAGTTTTATTTAATTGAATAGATTAATTTGTATTTTATTTATTAATTTATAATGTTGATTGTTTATTATTATTATTTATTAATTTATATTGTAAATTAATTATTAGATCATATTTTTTTTCAAAAAGTGATAGTAAAGTAAATTTATATATTTTAAAAAGGGGTACTTTTTGGAAAGTGTAATTTACTTAATTAAGTTATAATTAATAGTAGATTATAATTAATTAAGTATGAGTAAGTTCGATGGAATGAACTAAATAAAGTATTGATATCGATTATAAACAAAAGCTAAGTAATGCTCAATAAATGGGAATAAAATTAATACTTAATGATGTACCTTTTATTAAGACATTAGTGGAATTGGATCTAGTTAACAACATGTCCTAGTTGTATTGTTAAGATATCGTATACGTTGCATATACATGATTTATGTCATCACTGTCTTGTTTGAAGACTTGTTCATATGTGTAGAGCAATGCCCTAGGTGGGATTTTGTCTTTGAGACTTGGTGTTTTATTTTATGTTTTTATACCTTTTATTGTTTGGTAGAAATTCATAACCATTTCTTATGTCTTAACCGGTTCTTGTATTTTTGGGTGCTTCTATGGTAATATTATATGTTCTTGAGTCTCAATTATCATGTTATTTGACCACAAGAAGTGATGACCACTATTGTGTTGAGTCCTAATTAAGTTGGTCACCTTGTTTCTACTATTATGGTGGCTCTCTGTTCTGAATGATGATCCTTTTGGATTATGTTACTCCATATTTGGAGATGGGTTCTATTGATGTTTTTATGATCATCGATCTTGTGACGTAATACGAGTATTGGTATTGTTTTATTGAGATGTCTAGTATGGGATGGAAAGTCTAGATCCTTGTATAAGATGTATTGTTCTTTTTTATGCTCTAGCACGTATATTTGATGAATTTCATGATTTAATGTTTTATGAGAATCCTTTTATGGATTTGGTTTTGTCTTCTCCTTGTTTCTTTTTGCTGGGAGCAGTAGGGTAGGTTATCTAGGAGTGTAGAGGGGAAGTGGCTTGGAATGGGGGCTAGGGCCCTAAGATTCTACTAGGGTAACTCATTGTAAGTGGCCTAATAAGTGAAAATTTAATAAATCTATTAGAAGAGAAACATTAATAAGATAATTCTATGTTCTCGCCCATGTCTTGAGTGCTAGTATAGGCTAGGATGAGAGTGAGAGAAGATGCTTGATTAAGGTCTTGCATGGTTAGAATCCTTGTCTGTATGAAAGGATTACTAAGCCACATAGAATCACTTGGGGGCCAGGGTCCAGAGGGATTAATAGGGTAACTCAAGGGTGGACTTATGTGGTGACATTTATCTATATGTTTTCTAGGTTCCAACGTGAGATTTGTGGTACACTTGTTTTGGTCTTGTGATCTTTTATACTTAAAAACTTAAAATATTCTTGTTACCTTTTTATCTAGTGTACCTTTGTGTTAGTCTTTATTTTTTTTTTATTTACCATATGTGTGGACCTGATGTTACCTCCTCAACACGGTGGGAGTGGACCTTTGGTTCCACAAGGTTGGGTGTTAGTGATTCTTATTACCATTGAGATCTGACGTTCGTGACTTTATGCTAGGATGATCCTTGTTGCATTTGTACCTTCTTGTTCTCCATTGTTGGAGACTTGTTCTTATCTTTCTTATGTTGTATACTTGTATCATTGTATCAATTGTGACATTCTTGAAATATTGTATTGTACTTTATATTGGGTTTTATCACCTACCCTATGACTTGTGCAATGGATGTTGGTTTGTTATGTATACCTTATGGTATAATTTGTATCCAGGTTTCATTTATGAAATGATTTTCTTGTTATTCATTTGCATTATATGGATATTATATATTATTTATTGTATTTAGTAGATTATTTAGCTTACATGATTTCACATCATTGAACCCTTAGGATTTGTAATATGTATACGAGTTGCATTTATGAGTATGTATTGTCTTATGTTATATTTATTTCGCATTATTATTCATTATTTATTGTAAACTCTTAAAAAAATTCTATAAATATAGTAATATGTTTTAGGTTAATTTCTCCTAGGTTCCTTGGTAGGGCATTATAGAGTATGTGTTCCAGGGATCGCGGTGATGTTGAAGATTGACGAGGATTGATGAGTTGGCATTTTCATCATAATTATGATTAGATTTCTTGGAGGTTATGTAAGAACATTGGAGAATATGTTGTGGTTTGAATTTTCTTTGTCAAATTGATGTGCGATGGATTTGAAGGCCGACCTGAGTTTGTTAGAGAGTGCTATAGATTGTTAACATGTTTTAGGGTTTGTTCATTGAGCGGGAAAGATTGTAAAATGTTTTGTAAGACGGTTAATTTCCCTAATGAACTTGTAATGTATAAATATGTAAAAGGATGAAAAGTACAAGGGTAGATAATGGATGCAGAGGTGTGATTGAGAGAATAGAGAAGAGAGAATATTGTCTATATGTCAAGCAAAGATTGTGATAGGGAGGGTGGATGAACCAATCAATGGTTCATTCTACTAGTCTTCTTCAAAGACTTCTAGGGTGTCTTCAACACACCACTTGTTACCTATAGGATCTTTACTATCTAAGGATCCCTTGGTTTCTCTAGCCACCCCAACTACCAAGAAAGATTCACCAAATCAAGCCAAAACTTGATGCATTCTTGCTACACTGTCCATAGCCCTTAAACCAACTTAAAGGCTTCTAACCCTCCAAATTTTTGAATTGGTCTTACAGAGGTGTGGAGGTGTCCATAAAGAATTCAATGCAACCAACTAGGGATGTTAGGAGTCCCACCTAGTTCAACTGATAAGGCGATTTTGTCAATGATGAACTATAACTGATTGAATGCTTGAAAATCACAAAGTTGATGATCACCAAGATACAAAAGTGAATGCAAGACATTAAATCAGTTAATGTATTTTATTTTTATTGATTTCAACTTAATATGGTATGATTTCTCATATACATATTGTCACAACACTTTAAGATCTGAAGAGACAAGGTTTTTGTCATCGGTAACCATATACACCGAGTAATAGTAAACCCCGACGGATAGTGAACTCTGAGCACAAAATTTCACAATGTTACCCGAGCAAGTGATACCCGAGAAAGAATTGACAAGCTAACTATAGTTGTCACTGAATAAAACTGAAGTTGATACCCAAGCTATCTACAGTAGTCACCGAGCACAACTGAAGTGTTGACCGACAAGAACTAAAGTTAGAAAACAACAAAACAACTTAGTTGGAAGAGCTATATTTAGAGTTAACTGATTGTTTTCTTTATTTCTATTGATCAGTTAAAAGATAAAGATAAGAAGGAGATTTAAAGAATGTTTTATTCTAGAAAACAAGGAGAGATTTATGAAATAAACTAAAGCAAGCATGGTGAGCTTTATGGATCAAGAAGTGATCAAAAAAGAAAACAAGAAGAATGAACAGTGAAATCATGTGTATATAAAGAGACAAGTAATTCATTATGAAAAGGAGGAATTATGAGTATAATTCTGGTCAAGATAGAAGTATTCATGCTGATCTGATCATACAGACTGAAGGATGGAACCAAGAATTCTGCATATACTAAGCAACAGAGAAGCAAAAACATTCACCAAGAAGAAAGAAGGGGAGCAAAGGAATCGAAGAGAACATTGATCAAAAGAGGTATTATGGAATTACAATAGATCTAAACATCTGCAAAATTAAGTTATATTTATGAACGGATTGTTTACTATTTTAGTTTAACCATTGATTCAGAAAATCTCTTAACTGAGTGAGATTTAACCATCCTTATTATATTGAGATACATCCTACGGAGTATCAAAATTTTTTCATGTTGACAACATAGTGAATGCTAGGTCAAGTGATAAACTATTAGTTTTAAATCTTCTAAAAAGGCTGCATTTAATAGTGTGTTTGTAACCTTTAAAAGGGTTGGCTCTTCACTGAGCTCACTTCAGAAGAGTGAAAATTTTGGGTTATTGGTCCCAAGTGGTTTTTTCCTTAACAGGGTTTCCACGTTAAAAAGCCTTGTGTCAAATGTGTATATGGTTCATTTCTTTGATGTTTTGTTTTACACATTACTAAAACAGGATTGGTCGGTAAACACTAAGCCTATTTACAACTATTCAGTAAAGCTTAAGAAAAGGATAAATAGTACAATTACCAAGAACTATATATATGTTAGATTTACAAAAGGCATACATCTTGTAGGACTAGAGATAACTAGAGGTTTTATATTTGTGGTATAAATTTTTGGTTGAATTATTGGATTAATTTTTGAGGCCACTGATTCACCCCCCTCTCAGTTATTCTAACAATTGGTATCGGAGCTTGTGTGCTTGGAAGAGAGTTTTAAGAGTCAAGGTAAAGATCACAAGATGAGAAAAGGGATGTGCCTAATTTGAACAAGGACAAATTTGCATCATGGAAAAGAAGGATAAGACTCCACCTCTCAGGTATTGGAAATGATGTCACACAATACTTGGATACTGAATTTTTTTTACTTACTGGACCTCTGGCAGTTGATCAATTGAGAGAGAAACATGAACACAATTATATGATGATAGAACTTGCTTCCTCACTCTCCAATGCTGAATTTGAAGATGTCAAATCATGCACCAATGCAAAGAAAATGAGGGACAAACCCAAGCTAGTAAATGGAGGAGATAATTATGTGCTGAGAGCTAAGGTAGAAACCCTAAGAGGAAAATTTGATGACCTAAGAATGAAATAAGGAGAAAATATCACTCAGTAAATTAGAAGAATCAAAGAGGTTGTTAATGCTATCCGGAGAGTAGGAGGTGTACTTGAAGAAGAAATAGTGGTAAGTAAAATTCTAAGAACCTTACTGCCTATTTATGCTATTAGAGTATCTGCAATTCAAGAAATGAGAGCAGTAGAAAATAACAATGTTACTCTAGATAGTTTAATTGGTAGACTTATTTCATTTGAGATGAATAACTTTGACAACAATGTCTTACCAACTATTGAGTCTGCATTCAAATCTTCTTTGAGAATAAGTAAATCAAGTCATAAACACACTATGAGAAATGATAGTGAAAGTGATAGTGATGAACAAGAACTTGATTTGAAGCACTAATGGCTAGAAGATCATAGAGAGGCAAAGGTAGATACAAAGGTAAATTACCATTGGTATGTTTTAATTGCAAAGAAATTGGACACTTTTCTGCTAGATTCCTTAAAAAGAGAAAAGAAGTCAGAAACAATGACATATCATATGAAAATAAGTTTGAAAGAGGTGATGACCGAGATTACCGAAGTAAATGAAAATATGACCGAAGAGATAAACGAGACTAAAAGGAAAAAGGAAAGAAGGCTTTTTACCTGGCTGAGAACAAAGCTGAAAATATTGACACCAAATCTGATAAAGATATTGAGGTGGTATTTGTTTCTATGAAGGATGATTCAGGCGATGAAGAAAGGTATGTTGAAACTGCACTCATATCTAAGGTTAGTAAAAATGATGTCTGAATTATTGATAGTGGCTGTACTCACCACATGACTGGAGATAAGGAAAATTTTGAAACTTTTGAATATTATAATGGTGGATTAGTAAGAATGGGTAATGACTCACCTTGTCCAGTTGAAGGTAAAGGAATCATAATGTTGAATAATCTGATCAAATGTGAAAATGCATATTGGGTGAACGAAATTAACTATAATCTATTGAGTGTTTCAGAAATGAATAAAACAGGACACTGAGTTGCATTTGAGAATAAAAAGGCAAAGATTTATAATGAAACAAGAAGGTTGATCCATACTGGTGAAAAGAAAAAAGGTAACCTATTCTATCTTGATGATATTAAGACCACTTGTTTATTGGCTAGAAATGAAGATATTTGGTTATGGCATAAAAGGTTACGTCATGTTAATTTTGACAACATGGTTAGGATAAGAAAGAAGAGAAAGGTAAGAGGCTTACCGAGCATGTCAAAACCTGACCATGTCATGTGTAAGAATTCTCAAAAAGGTAAAATGACAAAGTCTAGTTTCAAGAGAAAAACCTACACATCTAATGCTATTATAGAATTAATCCATACCGACTTATGTGGACCAATGAGAACAAAGAGCTATTATGGTGATAGATACTTCATTCTCTTTGTTGATGATTATTCTAGGATGATGACTTTTATGTCCTTAAAAGAGAAATCATAAGAATTTAAGATGTTTAAATGGTATAAATCTATAGTTGAAAAACAAAGTGGAAAGCAACTAAAATGTCTAAGGTCAGATAGAGGAGGAGAATTTATTTATGATGAATTCACTAACTTTTGTAATGAGCATGGAATAACAAGACAAGTTTCTACACCAAGAACACCATAGAAAAATGGGATTGCTGAAAGAAGGAACATATCCATTATTGATTGTGCCAGAACACTGACGATTGAGAAAGGCATCACACAAACATTCTGGAGAGAAGCTGTAAGTAATTTTGTCTACACATGAAACTGAGTTCAATTGAAGAAAGACACCAATAAAACACCTTATGAGCTATGGTATGGATACACACCTAATGTAAGTTACTTTAGAATTTTTAGAAGTCAATGTTATATTTTGAAAGATGATAGAAATGGAAAGCTTGACTCCAAAAGTGATGAAGGAATATTTCTAGGTTATTCTACCAAAAGAAAAGCTTATAAATGTCTTAACAAATCCTCTAACAAAATCATTGAAAGTGCAAATGTCAAAGTGGATGAATTTGATGAGAAAAATGACGAGGAAAGTAGAAAAGAACTGGAAGATTACAATAGATTTGTCTATAGTGAAGAACCTGACACTCCACCCGAGCAACAGTGTATCGCTACCGAGTGACAGAACAATGCACCCGAGCAACAGGCTGCACACATTGAAAATCAGGAAATTTCTCACAATGATGTACCAAGCAATGAAGATATAAATGAAGGCTCAGATGATGATCAAAATGATGAACAAAGATCTGAATTGGTACTTTCCTAGTATGTCAGAAGATACCATCCAAAGAACTAGATCATAGGAGACAAAAAGGCTTGAATGAGAAAAAGAAGGAAGTCACTGAACACTAGATGTTTGATTTGTGATTTTGAACCTAAATATGTTAATACTGCACTTGAGAATCAAGAATGGGTCAGTGCAGTGAATGAAGAAATTGAGTAGATTGAGAAAAATAGAACATGGACATTAGTACCTAGACTGAGTGACAAAAATGTCATTGGTACCAAATGGATATTCAGAAACAAGCTGAATGAGAATGGAGAAGTCACAAGGAACAAAGAAATACTAGTAGGCAAAGGGTATGCACAAAAAGAAGGTATTGACTATGGAGAAACCTTTTCACCTGTTGCTAGGCTAGAGGGAGTAAGAATTCTATTTTCTTATGCTGCATTCAAAGGATTCAAAGTATACCAAATGGATGTCAAATCTGCATTCCTAAATGAAATACTAGAATAAGAAGAAGTATACATTGAACAACCAGAAGGTTTTGTTGATCCTAACAAGAGAAACATGGTTTGTAGACTACAGAAAACCTTGTATGGATTGAAACAAGCACCAAGAGCATGGTATGAAAGACTTCACTCTTATCTCATTAGTATTGGATTTGTAAGAACAAGTGATAACAATAATCTGTATTTAAAAGAAGACACTGATGATAAAATTCTGATTGCTGAGATATTTGTTGATGATATAATGTTTGGAGGTAATGATATGTTATGAAAATAATTTGTTGATGAAATGAGAAAAGAGTTTGAGATGTCAATGTTTGGAGAGATCAAATTTTTTCTTGGTCTACAAATTCTTCAACAAGATGAAGGAATGTACATCACACAATCCAAATACATCGAGGAAGTTATGAAGATATTCAAAATGGAGATCTCCAAACCAGTTGGAACACCCATGGAAACCAGACACAAACTGACAAAGGAAGACAAGTCAACCAAGGTAAATCAGACCTTATATAGATCTATGATTGGAAAACTCATGTATGTTGTACATAGTAGACCAGATATAGAACATGCAGTTGGTATAGTTGCAAGATTCTCTGCTAATCCCAAGGAATCACACATGAATGCCGTCAAAATAATTCTGAGATATCTAAAGAACACTAGTACAAAAACAACAATATGTGACCAAATAAACTACCAAGAATTGTAGATAAATGACCAAATTTGGTCACGTGACCAGTGGTAGTTTATTGTCGATCATTTATCTCGTGACCAAATTTATGACTAAACTATTTTATTCATTAATTTGGTCATATATTTAGTCATTTATTTGGTCGTTTATTTGGTCATTTAGTAGTTTATTTGGTGATTTATTTGGTCACTTGGTAGTTTATTTGGTCATTTGGTAGTTTATTTAAGACAATTTTTTAATAAATTGTCTTAATTTGAGACAAAATAAAAGTTGTGTTGTCTTAAAAATGATCTCTGAAAGAGTCTTAAATTGTCTTAAATGATTGTCTTAAAAATTGTCTTAAACTATTGTCTTAAAATGTCTCTATAAGAGGGTACGGTGGAATTGAACCACCATCCTCCTGCTTGTTAAGCAGGTGCTCTTCCATTGAGCTAGCACCCTTTAAAAACAATTAATACCCTTCAAAATCTAGGGTCTTAAAACATCCTTTGGTTTATAGTGAATTTTAAGATTGGATACTAGTTAAGAACATGTTTGGTGAAGACAAAGAGATGGTTCTCTTTGTAGGAGATTTCTCTACTATAGGGCCCGTTGTAAGCTTGGACATTATTTCAATGAAAAGTTGAATTGAAGCATAAAAATATTGTGCATGAGACTTTGATGCACACATATGCACATTTATACATTATTTGAATTTTCATTTATTACTTGCAAAAGGTAAATTAAAAAAAAATCTGCTTAAATAAATCTAAACTAACCTTTTTTGTAAATTTGCAACAATTTTACATGTTGTTGGGTATTTTATACAAAACTAACAAATAATACAGGTAGCATAGAATTACTTGACATATATTCATGGTAGACTTTTCAATCATTATAAATTGTATGAAAAGACCTCATAGACTCATGATCTCTACACTGTGTATCCTGAAAATGGCCTTTGTTGATTCGAATATCATCTATGTTGATTCTACTCATTTCTCACCTTAGCATAAGAATCACGTAAAGTAACAATTTAGCTGGAAATTATCTTATTTACAATTGAATCTTGATCAACTAAGAACTATCCCATCAAACAAGAAATTGCAATAAAGCATATAGGAAGTTGTTAAATGCCCATTAATCAAAATAAAAAGCTAACTAGAGTGCAAAGTGTAAAATCATTCAAAAACATTAGATAATCAACACAAATTCATCCCATAATCTTTGTGAATAAAATCATCAGCACAGAAATATGGCATGCATGGAAAATAGCCTAGCGATCCTTTCAATCTGAAATTTGTCACCAATTTTAGCCTTAACCAAGTTAGGAGTTTAATATGCCTCTAGTATCACTTCTCTTAACTTAGAATTTATATCAGATAACCAATCATCTAGTTCAATTGGATTTTGAGTAAGAAAAAGTAAAAAAGAAAATATGAGATGTATAAAACTCTTATTGCCTTTTGTGTATTATAAATCTTTCTCAAATCATTGCAATCTAATAAGATATTAACATATAATAGAAATAGCTTATCAAACAACCTAACCTCTACTTTAAAGGGATCCACTCCAGGAGATGCTTTTGTGACCCAGTAGAGAACACATTGCATTGCAATGGATGGTAATTGCTTATCAAAATATTCATTAAAGGCAACAAAAAAAAGAATAAACATAAAACAAAAGATCACATTTAGTGCAATATATCTCAACCAACAATGTACAAGTCATGGGATTCAACATCTAAGAAAAGCTCATGTGAACTGACTGAAAATGTAAGAATCGAAAATGGCCTCAAGATATATCATGTTGAATTTTGGATGCAGAGCACCTCAACCTAAAAAGAACAAGTTCTGAGATATGCCATCTATGCCAAGGTACATCCATAGTGTGATTGAAAAGGCTACAGTTAGACATAGTCTCAAAATATAAAATTATGTGGAACATACCACATTCTTAACTCAATTAACAAGGTACAAGTCCTAGGATGTAGCATTTAAGCAAAAATTCTTGGCGTGAGGCATAATGTTTCTCACCCTTGAATCTAATTGATTGTTGTTTGATCATTTATTTATTCAATGTTTTCAACACTTGAGAGAGCTCTTACTGTCTGGGGGTATCAAGGGTTTCCCTCCTTTTCTTCATTGCCTCTTGTTTCTCTTCATTTTTATGTATTTTGTTTCTATAATTTAAGTTGGGCAGCATCACTTTGTTGAAATTACATATTATCAAAATTTTTATGAATACAACACCAACTTATCTAAGCTAATAGAACAGTAAATCTGATGACCAATCATTCCTTAGCCCTTAGATTTAGAATCTTAAACCCTTGATATCATTAATATGTAACCACAAGCATAGTAGTAGCAACTTGAGTAACAAAGCTATATCTGTAGCTTCAACGTTGGAACACCACTAAAGATTCCTTTCTTATCAACTATTTTCTTTAATAAATAATGAATATTTTGATCTGACATGCAATGAGAGTCACTAATTTTTACAGTGTTGAGTATTCCTGCAGAGAAACTATAGTAAATTAATTTTTACTTTGATGAAAACTCTTACCATATGTACTGGAAAGGCTATCACATTTCAATTGAAGGGAAAATTTGTAAAATGAAATGTTGCGTCCACTAAAGATGAAAAATGGAATGTGAAGAGGGAGTGGAGGCTAAGGCCAAATAAGTAAAATTATTGAAGTGTACCCAAGTGTAGGGGTATCCATCGTTTATTCAGGAGGTAAAACTTTTTCACCAGAGATCTTGGCTAGATAAAATTTGGAGCTAAATGCATGCCTAGAAGATGGTATTTACAGGGTAAAAATGGTTTCACGGAAGTCACAAGTTGACAAGTGAGATATAAATGTAACAGTAAAGTTTTAAATTATCTTCACTTAAAATGAGAAATGATGCAGTTTGAGATAAAAGTGACTTACAAAAAATGGTGATGAAGGGGTAAAATGAAGAGTGGAGATCAAAATGCAGTTTCAGATTTACATTTCCATCAATTGTAAGTATGCAAATAGAAGGATAAATGTTTTTCACCTGTCTTTCAGTCAACAAGTTATTTAAGATACAGTATGCAATAGTTGATTTTCAATCACATCAAATATGGGTAATTTCCAAACAATACATATTTGAATGTATGAAAGCAAAAAATAAATTTATGTGCAGATGCACATGTTAGTACGATGTTAGCAAAGTACTAACCATAAGCTAACTTCAAACCCCTGTTCTACAAGATTAAGATCAACATGGAAAATGATCATTGCAAAGAATTCAGTAATATATCCTTAACTGTGGACAGGAAAATAACGCCTCTGATGACTTATTCAAAGAAAGTCAAAGACCACAACAAAATTATATCGAACACTTTACATACCTAAGATTTCTTTCAGTTGATCGCAAATACAGAAAAGATTGATACCAGAAATTGTAGAAGTCTCTTTCCAGTGACTCTGCAACCAAAAGTAGATAAACAACATCAATTTAAATTTCGTCATAAACAATTAATTTTCTGATGAGAAATAATTTAAATCACCAAATCATAAAATTAGGGCACTGAATAACCATACCCCCGCGTTAAGCTGCTTTTGCCCTCCTCTCTTTCCTCTTTGATTGCAATGATATTGTTAACAAAACCTAACATCAATCACATGAATTTATATTGTTGCTTGTAGTGGTGAATTACAACTTCATGGTTAATTTTGGGAGGCTTTGATTTCAAACATTGTTCATCTGTGATTGCAACTTTGGCAATCTTACTTTTAGTTTTTACAATTACTCATTTATTATTTTTAAAAGGGTGACCTACAATTTGTGGACTTAAAATACATTTCAACACTTTGATCCACGATGTTCAACACAATTATAATTAATCAAAAAATTACATTCCTTACGAGCTCCACCCTTATCAACAGACCCGATATGCATATTATTTTTATTCCCCTCGCAATTGATTCCATGGTAACGAAAAACTCTGTTATAACATCAATGATTTGTTCAGTTGATGGGAAGTTCAAATACACTCAAAATAACATTTCTTAGCTTGAGTCTTCAATTTGAATATCTGATTTTTGATGGGAAGAGAAGGCATTCAACTAAAAATTAAAATAAATTCTAAGATATTTTTCTTATATATCAAATGCTTTCTGCAGGTGATCAGTAAATGAATTGCTACACATAGTTCGTTGACTGGATGAGAAGTCTGTTGTCTGAAATTTTTGAATGAATATATACAACTTAAGCAACACCATAAACAATTACAACTCTCTAGGATCATACTCCAGGTAAAAAATAATATTTGACAAAAGGCTTCCAAACACCTTCATGATCTCAAAAATAACATACACACATGGAAACAAGGATGACATTGAGTAATCCTTATGATGGATCATGGAGTGCGATCTGAAATGTTGATAGAAGAACATCTGCACAACTATGGCCAGAAGTATTTTCAATAACATCCGCACAACTATAAGTATTTTCAAATTACTTGCATGAACTATGGAAATATTGTCTCTCTTTATGATATAGAGTAATTTATTTATGATAAAGAGTAATTTATTGTTGAAAAATCTTAGACCCTTGAGCTTAGCAATGGTTGTGTGTCAGCTTCTCCAACTAAATCTTCTATAATGGACATATAGCACCAACTGTATGATTTCCAAAAAGCTCCCAATCCCATTTGGGGCCTACAAAAGGAGGAATTAAACAATGTTCATAAAATGGATTATTACAACAAGTAATTATATAACTAACACACACTTCAATTAAAGTAAAACTTTGTCATATAAATGAAGAGAATGTTCTACTCACTAAGACGAAAGGATCATGGCCAAGAATACCATACGCAAAGAATGGCATGCTCATCAAAAAAGTGGAAAGAGAAAGATAAAATGGCATGTAATCCACACTGTGTGTCTGACTTACCAACTTTTGTACATTGATAGAAAAAAGATTGATTTGTTACACAGTTGAGAGAATTAAAATCATAAATTCATTTTCGACTAGCCCTTGAAACCCTATCCATTAATACGTTTTATTTGAAAAGTGTATGGAAAAATCCATGCAACATAAATTTTCTAAACATGAGGAATATCGAAGCGCACCTCGGTCATGAGCGATATCCATGGTAATCTAGTACCCAGGCTCCCACCAAAAGAACTTTGTTATGTATACCAACATCAATATGCTGTTGACTAACATAGAATCAACTATTCTGTTGTACTCTTCAGACTGCATCCAAGATTTTGTTTAGTCACTTGTACATGTAGAGTAACATGACCATGCCACATCATATTGTTGAATCACTACAATAAAATGTCCAATTAATACAACCTCTTAAGTTTACTCAAGCTAGTACACTTCATTCACCTGTTTTATGCAGTATGTTACAACAAGAACTGCCCAAGCCATCATTCCAAAGCGACAATTTGTAAAGACTTTGATGTCAAATTTTTTACCAATTCGAGGATACAGCTCCATTCCCTGTAGTTAGGATAAGCAATTAATGTGAATAAAAATTTATATATACACATTGTTGGTTTTAGTAGAAAATTAGAAATTATAATGGAATTATATTGGCAATGCTTGATTCTTGTAAAACAACACACAATATCCACAGGGATTCATGGTATAATGGAAATTGAGTAAATTTCTAAACAATGTGATTCCAGTTCAATACCCCCTTGGGTAGCACATACTCTCACACACAAAAGGATTAAGCCCCTATCTGTCTTCCAGTGGCTATGAGATCCATCAAATACCCCTCATATACGAAGCAAAAAAGGACACATAAAAACCCTTCAGAAAAAGGTCTAATTTAAATGCAAATGAACAGAGAATAGCAAATTTTAATACTCTTCAAGCCATCATCTGGGGAAGTTTTTGAATTGCAAAGGTGTCATCAAATGAAGGCCTTTCACAAAAGTAATATTAGAAAAACTTCTGCCTCAATATAAGAGGAAAACCCGATTCTACACCTTGCCATGTTGAGCAAAGGTCCCAATATGGCTACTAAATTGCCATTTTTTGTACATCATTACATATCTTGATTGTTCTTATGCCTGCATTATAACAGCTCAACTTATGCTAGAAAGACATGGTTCCGAATACAAACAATTTCAACTGGAAATTTTGTACATCTTTAATGAGAAAATCATTTTTAAGTATCAGCATGAAATATTTTGGTTGCTCTCAAAATATTTCAGAAATATCATTTGGCCGTCTATAGCTCCTTTTTCCCTTTTGCATACAAATTTGTTCCACGCATTAAAGTATCCCATTTTTATTCAGCAATAAAAATTCTTTAAAAGCTTCAATTCATTATGTGGTTAGTTCAGAGGAGAGCTACTATTCAATTAACTTCTCTCTCATTCAAGTGTGATTGCAGCTACTCTGCTTACCCATAATAGTTCCTTTTGCCCACTTCTCAAAATATTGATGTAAATCGTTAACTTCCAAATCAAATTGATCACAAATCAAATAATTCCAGATAAGGGTAAAAACCTCCTAAGGTTGGTGGTCTATGACATTACTTCAAATTAAAAACTTAAACAAATGTTCCACGTTTCGGGAACAAGGATAGGGGGACAGTAGGGAGCACATTTCGGGGACGGTTATCTAAGGGCCATTTTTTGGGGACGGCAAGGGGATGGAAACACACACACACACACACACATGTATATATATTAGAGAGAGAGATAGAGAGATGTCAATAACTGAAAAAATATGATCATTTAGTCTCAAGACTCATTCCAAATGTCACAATACAGATAACCAACATTTTTAAACACATTGAAATTATTGGGATTTTTAGATATTTACATGGACAAAATATAGTTAGTGAAAGTAATAAACATTTGATTAATTGTGTAGCGCAATCGATGATCACCATATTGAAGCCATTCCTTGTAAATGACAGATTGACAACAATCCTTGACCAACAACAGTTACATGTGAGTTCATAATGATTTGTAATCAACTTGGATATTCCAATGAAAAAATAAACTAGGATTTATATATACTTATGTCAGTCCAAAATTATTAACTACTAAATCCAACGTACATATGACTGCAAACCAATGTTTTCTACATCAATTTTTGTCATCTACATCTTATATTCATTATGCACTGTGTAGATTCTCACATAAATGAATATAAGCTTATAGTTGAGATTCCAAACCCCATATGTGCTACTTCCAATACATAACCTTACAATCTACAAGGTAACGGTGTAGAAAAAGTACACTGATTCTTTAGATATTGTATGAGTAGGTACCATGATTGTAATCAACTGAAAATGGTAATTATATTTTTTTAAATGCTGAAATATGTTAAGTGCATAGAATCAAAGTAAGTAAACTAATTACACTCACATAGAAAAGGAGAGTAACACAATAATTTACCCTGGTGAAACTCAACCTAGGAAAAATCAATAATTGTGAGCTTTGCCTCCTCATGTCCATTTTCATCTTGCTCAATTTGCACTTTCAAATGCATTTTGGGTTTTCTCTATACAATGACCATGAGGCATTGTGGACATTTGTATCACTTCTAGGATACCCTACCAGCTTGCATGGATTAGATTACTTACTCCTAATATTTTATTGCTAACTTTCCACTAATCAATCATACATGGAAAAAGACAGCCCACTTTAAAATCATAATTTACCCCAGTGAAGTCCAATATAGGAAATTTCCATAATTGTGGGGTTGTGTCTCATCTCCATTTTCATATTGCCTATATACAAAGCCATTTTTTTAGTTTGCATCTTGAAATGCATTTCAGACTTCCTCTGTACAATGCTTATGAGGCATTATGGGCATCCTTAGCGTTTCTATGATACTTTGCCAGCTTGGATTGATGTAGATTGTTTGATTATGTAACATGTTGCTCTCCACTAGAGCTTCCCCAGCAAAAAATGAATGGATATTGCTAGGTGTTTGACTGCTGCTCTCAGTTTACAGTCCAATGTAGAACTCTCCAAAAAATTGTGATCACTTGCAAGCAAACTGCACTTAACAGGTTTGGTGATCCAATCTAAATTATATCACTTGTTTTTTTTCCTCTGCACTTGGGCACATGTTCCAAGGCACCCCCAAAAAAGGGAAATTCACAAATTGAATTTAATCTCAATTATGCATGAAACTAAAAACAACATTTTTTCTATATCCTTATAAATCTTTCAGAATTCCCAAGCCTCTGGATTAAATTCCAATTAATTGTAAAAATCTCTATCTTTGGTTTGCGAGTCAATCCCAAGAGGAACTTTTACTACTATGATAGTCATCTTCTACCTCAATCAGCTTGAATAGCCCGAATGTGTGTTAATATTCTTAAGAACTTTGTTATGGGTTTTGTAGGAACCCTGCCCAAGCCTAAACTGGTTTGGTGAGGTTCTAATCCTGGTCTGAGTCTGGCCTAGGTTTGCCCAAGGTCAAACCTAGGGATAATTCACCACCCAAAAAAAATCCAATGAAAATAATCAAAAATATTAAAAATCCCTGAATCCTAACTAACTTCTTTCCTTCGTCTTGAATGATGATCAAGCACACAAGGATTCTATGTGGAACATAGATTTACTATTGAGAGGGGTGGTGAATCAATAGTAAATAAGTATTTAATTCTTACCCAATTAAACTAAGTTGCCGGATTCAGACCCTGGACTACGGATCCGGGTCTGGATTCGCCACCCGGTCCGTGCTTGATCCGGGCAGGGTCCGGATTTGGACCTGTGGATCCATCTGGATCCATGATCCATGGATCCCCATGAACCCACAGGTCCAAATCCATACCCTGCCTAGATCCAACACGAATCCTCGAGGATCCTGCGTGAATCCTTGAGGATCCTGCGCGAATCCTCAAGGATCCGCAGGAACCCATCATAGATTCATACTATGAAATGATTTAGTTTTAGAATTATGTATATTTCTCTTATTTTTTGTATATATAATGCATGAATATATATTTATATATATATATACACACGAACCCATACGAATCCTAATAGGATTTTTTTTTTCATGAATCCACGAACCGGATTCGCGAACCCGAATCTGTCCCCGAACCCGAATCAACAACTTAGCAATTAAACCTTAGATAAATCATTTTTAACTGAATACTGAAATGAAAGCACCAAACTAAAAATTGAAAGGAAACCCCATGCAGTTAAGACAGTGCACAAGAGTTGATGTGGAAACCCAAGATGGGAAAAACCACAGTGAGAAATGCTGCTAGGATCTACCGTCCTAATCCAGCGTCATGATTGAAAAGTTACAGTGTTTAGGGCACCAACCCAAAGGAATCACCAAACCCCCTTTCAAGAGCACCAACCCATCAACATAGAGTTTTTCCTATGTTCCACGGCATTTCAGGGACAGGGACGGGGGGGACGAATTTCTGGGACGTTTCCTAAGGGGCCAAAAATAGGGGACACCAATATACAAATATGTGTGTGTGTGTGTGTGTGTGAATTTTTTAGAATATATTACAATATTATAGATAGAGAGCGGGAAAGAGAAAGTGATGTCAATAATTGATAACAAGACAATATGTAAATAAATTAGAGATTCATGAGCTATAGCAGCAATATAAAAACATAAATGATAATAGCAGCTATAGTTAGCAGAGCACAAAGTAGCCATCGATCTCCTCTCGTGGATCCCTCTGTGTACTCCCCCCTTTTTTTCCTCCACCCACATAGTTGAATGCTTTTTTTTTGGTTTTGACACGACGGGATTTTGAATCGCAGGGAAGAAGCTCTGTAATGTAGTTTGAAATAGATGGATCTTACATGCAAAGTTGATGACCTCATCGATGTATCTACAGAGGATGAAAGTCTCTTAACATCCCCTGCAAAAAATTACAATGAAAATTTTGAATTCAGCCAGTCGTCGGCGACATCAGTTCGAGCTCCTGTACCCAACGTTTCACCGAAGTCAAAGAAGGAATGTGGGGAAAGAAAGGAGCAATTGGAAACACACAAGGATGTTAATTGTCAGGTAGATGAATAGAATATATTGAAAAATCCAGCCATAAACGGGGGATATCCACCTCTTTGTGAGGAAAATTTACAACCAAGGAAAAAAAGGTCTGCCCAATTCAACTTGAGGAAAAGTCTAGCCTGGGATAAAGCCTTCTTTACTAGTGAAGGAGTTCTTAATCCTCTAGAATTATCACTTCTAACCAAGACTTTCAATAAGTCAAATGAGACTTTATTGTCTAGCATTGAAGAAGAGGACTCTGTAAGATCTTCAATGGATTCAAATTCCTCCCTTAGTGGAGATATTATGGCTGTAGAGACACTTGAAGAAAACCTATTCATAGAGTCACATACATCAAATGCGGCATCTTTTGGGATGGCACCTGCTCAATCAAAGTTGCAACCGCTTCCCAATACAAATATATTGGCTACTCAACAAAAGAATGTTGCTACAAATGTACCTAAGAGTCCTGAGATAAAGTCTTCTCATGGAGGTCAAGACTCCTCTACATTTAAAAGATCTAGCAGTAAGGGTACCGAGGAGGTCCAAAAACCATGTCGACTAGATGATGCATCTGGAAAGAATTATGCTTCTGCTACAACAATAGTTGCAAAGAAAGTTCCTACAGGTCATAAACGCATGAAATATTCACATGGAAATGTTGTGCCAGTTAATGGGACCAGGGCTACCATGCACAGAAACACACCATCAAAGGCAAAGAAAATCTTGGCGCCAGTGGTAGATCTGTTACATCCCTAAATTCTTCTACTTCTGAGCCCCGGGATTCTACTAAACATTTAGCATCTTCTCTTATGGTTGAGATACCTATACCTTCTAGAACAACATATTTGAGCAACAACAAGATTCTTCCTAAGACTCCTTCTGAACTCGTTTCTTCTACCATTTCTTCTAACTTGACAAGTAGAAATTCAGAGCCTTTGGCTACTGGTCATAATGTTCACGAACACTTCAGACCCAAAATTGGTTCTTGTATATCTGCGGATTCAGCACTCTCACATTGTGGTCAACAAAACTAGGGACTTGAAAAGGGAATTGCAGTGGGTGCATCTCCTTTAAAGTCTATTTCTACAGCTACTTCTCGCAATAATATAACTCTTACCGCCAAGGATCCTACAAATTACAAGCAAAACCATGGATTTGAAAAGGGAAAATTAGCAAAATTAGCTACAAAATATGTTTCTACAAGTGCTGCTCACACTAGTATGATTTTTTCAGTGAAGGATTCTCCAAAAAAATTTGGCTGTCCTTGGCCAGTCAATTTGCAATCAAAGCCCATGGGATTGAGAATGCCTACCCCAAAGCATGGGTTTTTTGATACGGAAAAAGTTATCCGTGCTCCACATCCTTCTGTACAAAAGCGATCTAGTAGTAATCATTTTCTGCCACCCAAGCCAATTCCTAAAGGACCAAGTGGTATCCCTCAAGGTAGTGTGATACCCAAAAGTTCAAGTCAAAACACAACCAACAAATTTTTTTTTTTTTTTTAAGTGAAAAGTTCCACGTTGAAGTTGCGGGAAAGAGGATTCAACAACGTGGTCACAAAAGACTCTGGCGATCAACCTCAACAATGTTGTAGCCATATGATGCTGGATGGTATCGAAGAAGATCGTTGATCATCTTCTCGATCAATATCGTCAATCATCGATCTAAAAAGCTTATAGGTTATCTAGGAGGAATAGAATGTTACAGTTTACGCCATTCTAAAAATAGGTTAACCTTATCCCAAAAGGGTACATATCAAGCCAATAAGGTTCTATAATTAAGTAGTCTATTTAAGGAAATAATGAATATAAAATTTAATTGTCGTTTACATCAATATTCGTTTTCAGATGAATAATTACTAATTCAATTTATAATTACAACATACCCATAAAATCAATGTACTTTTAACCAATTTAATACTCCCAAAGGTAACATTAGTTTATGATAAATAGTATCAAAGTTTATGATTCAATATTAAATTATGGTATTAATTGATAAATATGATATATATTAATTAATGATAATATTTATTAATTAGTTACTATACTTATGATATATCGATTAATCATGCTATAACATTAGCATGTGGTACCACAAATATTAACT
>MU225720.1:7078577-7094704 GCA_018584345.1 Thuja plicata
ATCAATATCAATGCCTATTACATAGTGAATCATAAAACTATGAGTATGTTGAATGTAGCAGAGTATTCACTTGGTTGGCTTCCAAAGCAACTTATGGGGCTCCTACATAAATTGAGAGGCCAAGATAATGACATGAAATGCTGGGCCTCATATGTGTTAATTAAATAAGCTACCAACAAGTTGTCAATACAAAGTAGCATCAACCAATGGTTTAGAATAGTATGCCTCAAGTTTGACTCAAGAAAGAAAGAGAGTTTCAAAGAAAGGTTTTTAGTTAGCTGTTGTTTCTTTTCTTGACTGTCATTGTTGCATTAAATTTTTTGTTCCTTTCCTGTGACTCTCCAACCACGAGAAAGCATAGGGCTTGATCCCTTAACTCAAATTCAGCCTTGAGTTTGAGTTAAAACGCCCTCCAAAAGAAAAAGAAGAGGACCAACGTGACTTTATTTGTTGATTAAGTGACAAGAATTAAACAACTAAATGTCCCTTTTGATATATTTTTTAACCACTTTATCAACATGGATAAATAATTCCTACAAGATAAAACCTATTGAAGTCTTTAAAGTAAAATAATAGACATTGATCTTGAGTAGAATTCAGTATTGGGTGGCTTATACACCCATCTCGTTTAATTTTTAGAGATAGATAGTGCAGTAGGCCTAGCAAACGGGAAAACTTGTAATATTGACACAAAATCACCATCTTGGTCATTTGATAAAAATTATTTACTAAGCTACTAAGATAAATTCTATTTTCTGAGAAAATGATTGTATATTTCTTGCTACTCTAGTCGAATGATCTTTCATGTAATATAAAGCCTTTTGGTGTAGATGTATTTCTCACATAATATAAACTCTATTGGAAAACAAGAGTTACTAGTGAAATGAGATTATTAGTGACTAACTATTTAGTCATTTATTTGGTCCTTTATTTAGTCATTTTTGTTAAGGTGACTGATTCTTTAGTTATTTATTTGGTAGTTTATTTAGTCATTTATTTAGTCACTTGTATTTAGTCATTTATTTGGTAGTTTATTTAGTCATTTATTTAGTAATTTATTTGGTAGTTTATTTAGTAGTTTATTTGCTCACTTTTATTTAGTCATTTGTTTGGTAGTTTATTTGGTAGTTTATTTAGTCACTTTTATTTGGTTGACCTTGTGATTTTACCTAGTGACTAAATTAGTCACTTATTTAGTCACCTATACTTGTAAATTAGTAGAATATGATCAATTTTAGTCACGTGACCAAAATTTTTAGTGGTGTGACTAAAATGTTTAGTCACGTAGTCATATATTTACCAAAATTTACAAGTGGAATACCGAAGACTATGGCTTGTGGTATAATAGAGAAGGAAAATTTGAGCTTCAAGTCTATACATATGCTGATTGAGTTGGAAACATAGATGATAGAAAGAGCACAACAGGAGGAGCATTCCTTATGGGTGACAAACTTGTCACATGGATAAGTAAAAAGAAAGGATGCATTTCTCAATCCACTGCATAAGCAGAATATGTGGATGTTGCTGTAAATTTCTCTAACATTGCATGGATCAAGCAATTGCTGAAAGGTATGAATATGGAAATCCTTGATCCAGTAATTATCTATTGTGCTAATACAAGTGCTATCAACATTTCAAAGAATCCTGTGATGCATGCTAAGACAAAGAACATTGCCTTCAAGTATCATTACTTAAGGGAATAAGTTCAAGAGAAAGAGGTGATATCAGAATATGTACAATCCAAAGAACAATCAGCAAACATATTCACAAAGCCATTGCCAAAAGATACATTTGAGTACCTGAGGAAGAGACTAGGGGTCTAACCCTTGTCTACTGGTCACTAAGCTGAATAGGAGGCTGCATCAGCCTACACATTATCAGAAGATCAATCATGTTGATACAAGCTAAGAAATGGACTGCAATGATATATCAGTACAAGAAGGTATGTATCAGAACCGAACACCAGAGAAATTGTTGGCTACTACAGAGCTGTATTGTTGATGGACATGAGAGAGATATTTTTGTTTGGAATTACTGTCAAAGGAAGAGAATATTTCCATATGAAATATCTATCTTCATCATCTAGAGGGAGAGAAAAGAAATATCCATCAGGGAGAGGAACACTCAAAGGGAGAGAAAGATTCAAAGAAACAACTATCCATCCCAGGGAGAGAATTGGAGAAATTCATCACTATAGGGAGAAGAGATTCTACAAAAAAGGGAGAGACAAAATCAGAAGTTTCTACATCTATCCAGTGAAGGAAATGAAGAATGAAGAAAGCACTCTGTAAGAATAAAATCTAAGCTAGAAGAGCTTACCGAGAGTCAGATATAAAAATTGGTTATAGAACAATAAGTTTGGTATGATATTGCATGCTTTACATTACATATTTCATATTGTTTTGTAAAGTATGCTTCCATCAATGCCAAAGGGAGAGATTGATGAACTATAAATGATTGAATGCTTGAAAATAAAAAAGTTGATGATCACCAAGATACAAAAGTGAATGCAAGACATTAAATCAGTTAATGTATTGTATTCTCATTGATATCAACTTAATATGGTATGATTGCTCATACACATATTGTCAAAACACTTAAATATCTGAAGAGACAAAGTTTTTATCATCAGTAACCATATACACCAAGTAACAGTAAACCCCGACAGACAGTGAACCCCGAGCACAGAAGTTCATAGTGTTACTCGAGCAAGTGATAAATGAGAAAGAATTACCGAGATAATTGTAGTTGTAACCGAATATAACTGAAGTTGATGCCCGAGCTATTTGCAGTAGTCACCGAGCACAACTGAAGTGTTGACCGACGAGAACTGAAGTTAGAAAATGACAAAACAACTTAGCTGCCAGAGATATATTTAGAGTTAATTGATTGTTTGCTTTATTTTTATTGATCAGTTAAAATCTAAAGATAAGGAGATTTAAATCATGTTTTATTCCATAAAACAAGGAGACGTTCACAGAATAAAACTAAAGAAAGCATGGTGATATTTATGGATCAATAAGTGATCAACTAAGAAAACAAGAAGAATGAACGATGAAATCATGTGTATATAAAGAGACAAGTAATTCATTATGAAAAGAAGGAATGATGAGTATAATTTTAGTGAAGATAGAAGTCTTCATGCAGATCTGATCATATAGGTTGAAGGATAGAACCAAGAATTCTGTAGACACCGAGCAACAGAGAAGCAACAACATTGACCGAGTAGAAAGAAGGGGAGAAAAGGAATTGAATAGAACATTGATCATAAGAGGTACTATGGACTTACAATAGGTCTAAACATCTGCAAAATTAAATTTTATTTATGAACAGATCATTTAGTGTTTCAGTTTAACCATTGATTCAGAAAATCTCTTAACTAAGTGGGATTTAACCATCCTTATTATATTGAGATACATCCTAAGGAGTATCAAAAGGTTTTCATGTTGACAACATAGTGAATGCTAGGTCAAGTGATAAAATGTTAGTTTTAAATCCTCTAACAAATTCACACTTAACAATGTGTTTGTAACCTTCAACAGGGTTGGCTCTTCACCAAGCTCACTTACGAAGAGTGAAAATTTTGGGTTACCGGTCCTAAGTGGTTTTTCCCTTAACAGGGTTTTCACATTAAAAATCTATGTGTCAAATGTGTATATGGTTCATTTCATTGATGTTTTTATTTACACATTACTAAAAAGGGATTGGTCGATAAACACTAAGTCTATTTACTGCTATTCGGTAAATCTTAAGAAAAGGATAAATAGTACAATCATCGAGCAGTATATATATGTTAGATTTACACAAGGTATACATCTTGTAGGATTGGAGATAACTAGAGGTTTTATATTTGTGGCATAAAGTTTTGGTTGAATTATTGGATTAATTTTTGAGGCCACTTATTCACCCCCCCTCTCAGTTATTCTAACAGTCAAATCTTCACAAAATAGGCCTAAAAGGCTATTAGCCCAATTAGGTCTCCTAATCCGAGAAATTAGGGATTTTATCCTAATTCATCCAAAAGAAACCTAGATATTTTTTTTGGATTCTTGGTTCAAATGCCTACCCCTCAAGGATTTTTTGGGTCTTGGGGTCACCACCTGCCATATAGTGCCCTAACTGAAAATGAGTGAAATTAAGGGCTTTTAGGCTTTCTCTGGCTCCTCTGCAACTTAGAAAGTTTACACTTAGTAAATGGATTGGTGTGACCTTTCCCTCTTCACAACATCATATCAAGACTCCTATATTCCAATTACAAAAGGAATTTTTCTTCTAGCTATGCACCTCTGTAAGTTGTGCTCTCTGCAACTTAGTCTTCCCTGGCCGGGCTCACCACTAGCTCGCCTAGGGAAAGATATTAAAATTATCTCCTCTGCACTTGAGGGCCCAAGATCCTGCACAATATTTACACATGGAGTCTAGACACTATTTCCAAAGGGCCATTCAAATTGGACGGTGGGAAAGTGAGCTAGAACCCCATCTTTGTAAACTGCCTGGACAAACCCAGTGACAGTGCAAAAACCAAACTATTTACAAAAAGAAAACAAAAATGAACAAAAAACCTAGCTAATGGAACATAGAATCAAGAAAACATGTAAACTACTTCATGCATGAGTTACAGTTCCAATTTAAATCCTCTAACTAACCACTATCATGAAATTACACAGTAAATGCTCACAAAACAACTATAAATCTTGATTTCTCTAAAAATTTGTCCATACAATGGGTGTCCAACCTTGTACCTCAGTCCAAACATGTCTTAAGTAGGGTGGTGAATTAGTTATTTTCCCTTTAGGGCTCTTTTTCACCGAGTTGCCCAATCTTGACACTGTTGTCCGAACAACATTCAAAGTTTTTGATTGAGGTTAAACCAGTTTTTGAAGGGAACCGTAACCCTATACAATTTGGAACAAAAGATATACAGGATGTAGCATTACAAAAAAGGAAAATACAACAAAAAACAACAGCTGGGGGAAAAAGATGGAGACAATAGAAACCCCTCCAGAAAAAACTACTAGCAAAAAGAAGCTAAGCCAACGAGAATTACAAGCCCAAAAAATAGTTAGGTCACTTTATCCATAATATCCGCAGAGTCATCCATCACCATCTTATATTTTTCGATAGCCTCTTTGAGATCCTTTATTTCCTTAGTGCTACCAGTTTTCACCTTTTTTTCACTTGCTCTAGTACAAGTCCCAGGACCAGCAATGCTGGGGTCAATAGTAGTATCATCATCCACAGTAATGGGAGTAGTGTTCCCATCCAGCACCGAGAGTAGCGCTTGTAAGTCTCTCTCAGTCACCTTCTTTCCCTCATAGTTATTTTTCATGATACGACTAAGAGTGTCTTCAATACTCTAAATATGGGTTTCAGTAGTCCGATGATAGAAATTAACCACTGCATTAATCCTTAGTTCAATCTTCTCCAACAACCTTTTATCTACTTCTTCCTCTTGGGTTTCATTATCATTAGTAGCCTTGGTCACCGGTTTAGCGCGCAATAGAGCAATCTTACTCACTCTATCCTAGAGCTCTTCATACTTACTATTTATATCTTTGATTTCTTCAAGAAGCCATGAATTTAGCTGATAGTCCATCTCAGCCTGCTCTTTAACTACCTGCATAAATCTAGTAGGTTCTTGGCTTTTCACGGTCTCATTATCATGGCTACCTCCATCTTTCTTTGTTCCTTTTATACCATTCCCCTCTTTTTTATTAACCTCAATCTTCTCAGAAGTATCCCTGGAGAGCATACCCTCTTTAGACTGAGAGTCAACATAGTTCACCAGAATAGGAGTATTGTAGGGAGAAACCTTCGATTTTGACTTCAAGATGGACTCATTATTATTCTTCACTGGGGGGAATAGTACACACCTTTCCATGGGTACAAGTATCTTCTAGCACCTTGTTGTCTCCAGGTTCTTTTATGTCCATGTCCTCTATATTACCATTGTTGTCGCTATCCATCTCCTGATAGGATCCAGTATCACCCTTATCCTAAGAATCAATTTCCTCCTCTGTATCCATACCAGCTTCCTCAGAGAGGAATTTAGCTGCTTCACCCTTATCCCCTTTTTATTCCTCCTCCTTCGCCTCAGTTTCATTATCTGTGTCCATACCTGCCTCCTCAGTGAAAATATTAGCAGGATTTGTAACTACCTTGATAGTTTTTTCCTTCCTCTTTTCACCTGGAGTGTTGCTTTCACTAGCCATGGGTCTTTTGCCATTCTTCTCCATGCTCAAGCCAGCGATCTGGGTGTTATCTTGCAGCTTAAATTTTGCATAATGATAGATTAACAGAATAAGCCCATCATGAAGGATGAGTTTCTCTGCATTCTTCCTATTTTCCATAATGCTATTACCCAGAGATTTGAGTAGAAGGTAGGGGAAAGAAATTTTCCTATTATAGCAGAAGTGATTAACAAGCATAAAATGGAAATTGTAAACCCTAGTGTATTGACCCTCAAGCGTAAAATATTGCATGATAACCTTGACCATTTTTTCCCAGAAAAGCTTCATATGACACTGCAAGACATAGTCCCCCGACTGTTTGACAAGAAGATCTATTTCATCCTGGGTCTTAGGATACATTCTAGCCACATTTTTGGACATAACCCGACTTCTATAGTATTTCAACCCTGGCATTTTAAGACCCATAATTTCAAAAATTACTATCTCAGTAACACAGAAGGACTTACCATAGATTGTCACTTTGCCGTTATCCCAACTATCCATAAATTCTTTAGAGATTTCCTTGTCGTAACCATGGAGTCTCTCCATATGATCAGTGACCCCGCCTTCCTTTAGTCTATTCCTGACCTCAGTCTCTTTTTTCCATTTACAGACCGAGGGCTCTTTATGTTTCAATTTTTCTCCCATGTTTCCAGTAGACCAGACTTTAGAATGACACACAGGATGAGTGTCAAGATCACAAAACACAGAGCAGTGTGAGTAAATTGTGAAAATGGGCCACCTTTTAAAAGAAATGATAGCATCTTTCCCACAAGTGTAATTATTATTGCAATTGTCACCGTGCATGCGAGACACAAATTTAAGGCAACTATAAAAACTGTCCCTTCTTGTCATCATCATTAGTAGTAGTTCCAGGTTTATGGTGGATTTGATCGTACCTTATATGATTTAGGAATTCAATTTTTAATCCTTGATTTCCTTTCCAGTTCCTGGCATCATCACTATAAACTCCCATATTTGCCAGGCTGTCAGCCATAGAGTTTGACTCTCTGAAGGCATGACTGATGTGTGTGACATCAAAATTAGATAAAATATTTTTAACGTGAGAGATGATGTGACTCGTATTCCAAGACAGAGTATGAATACCATCAATGCAATTAATAGTATTCATGGAGTCACCTTCTAGCCATAGCTTTGAACAATTCTATCTTTTCGCCAACTTGCAAGCATAGAGAGACGCCATAGCTTCAACGACATGGCTAGTTTGATAACCAATAGGGATAGAAAAAGTAGCAACACAACTACCTTTGGAGTTTCTAACAATGCAGCCACATCCAACAATGCCAGGGTTTCCTTTAGCAGCACCATCAAAATTAACTTTATACAATCCAGGAGGAGGGGAGCTCCAGACAACAGACTCGCGGATAGAAGGAGTAGGATTAAACTTTGCAGAAAAATTACAGTGCTCAATAACATCCTTATCAGGAACTCCTTCCATGAGTTTCAGTTTAATTACACAAGCTATTTTTGTATTTTCAACAATACTTCTAACAATTTTGTAGCCAATCAAAAAGGAAGTGGAGGTTTTGTTTATGAATATCCTGTCATTTCTTTCTTTCCAGATCCTCCATAAAATATGTGGGGTAGTATAATTCCAAATAAGTTTTCCCAACTGGTGAGGGATGGGAGATCTCCATTGTGCCAGGAAATCTTTAATGGTGTTAGGGAAGACCCAGCTGATTTTCCAATGCTGCAACACAACCCTCTAGATTTCTCTTGAGAACTGACAATGAAGCAAAAGGTGAGAAGAAGACTAAGCATCTTTCATACAAAGATAACATCTATTAGGAATCATACAACCTCGTTTAGTCAGGTTCTCGGTAGTAAGGATTTTGTCTTGAACAAAAAGCCAGAAGAAAATGTTAATTTTAGGGATAAGGGAAGGGTACCAAACCTTATCCCAGTAGGGCTCCGCTCCATGGGAGGAAATCAGTGAATAAGCTAAAGCCATCGAGAAATTACCATTAGGATTAAGGGCCCAAATGAGCTCATCTTTGCAACTATCTTTGATATCCCAAGGGGCTAGATCAAAGTTAATATGTTTCAATTGGGGATCAATGTCACTAAGGGTGACCCATTTATTATCCTTCTAATAATCCACAACTTTACCCCCAATTCTTAGGGAAAAAAATTTCTGCAAATTGAGCCATATTAGGGTCCTAGATGAGGGGTTTATCCCTGAACCAAGGATCATCCCAAAAGTTAATTTTATGCCCATTACCAACTTTCCAACAAGCTCCTTTAGCAGCAAGAGGTCCGGCTTTCAAGATACTATTCCATATCACAGATTCCTGCACAGTGATGGGAGAGGAGAGGAAGGATTCAATAGAGGGGTAGCGAAAAGCTATTTTGATTTAAGGATTTTATTCCAACCTTTTTCTTCTCCAAAAATTCTCCAGCATTGTTTGTCTAGGAGGGCTAGATTGATATCCTTAATTTTTTTGATGCCAAGACCCCCATGTTTAATAGGTTTGCACACATTCTCCCAAGCCACAAGATGGATTCTATTTTTTTTCCTCTATTGCTGACCACAAGAATCTTTTCTGTAATTTCTCAATAATATCAGCAATCTTGGATGGAATTTTGAAGAGGCTCAACACATAAACATGGAGATTATGCAAGGATCTCTTGAGCAAAAGGATTTTCCCATTATTGCTAAGGAGGGTCCCTTTCCATCCAACAAGTTTTCTATTGAACTTATCGACAATAGCATTCCAAAAAAATTTGGAGGTTTCAGGCCCAACGGGAGGCCCAAATAGCTGGAGGGAAAAGAGGCAATTGCACAACCAAGAATAGTTGCCGTTCTCTGCTGTCTCTCAGGAGGGGTGTTGACAAAGAAGAGGGAGATTTTCTCCCAGTTAATTAGTTGACCCGTAGCAGAGGAATAGGTATCAAGAGCCTTCTTGATAGCTTTAGCTTCTTTAATTAAGGAAGAACCCATTAGCACTGTATCATCCACAAACTACTTGTGGGAGCTGGGGGAACAAGAGGATGAAGGGAGTAGGCCCTGAATCAAACCCTCCAGGACCCCTTTAGAAAACAATCACCCAAGGCTTTCAACCATGATAGAAAAAAGGATGGGGGATATGGGATCCCCTTGGCGGAGCCCTCTAGAAGGGAAGAACATATTAGAAGCAAAGCCATTCACCAGCATCGATATTGAAGGAGAGGAAGTGAGTTGTTGAATAAGGCCAACCAATTTCAACGAGAAACCAAAGGCTGAAAGAAATTTGCAAAGGAAGTTCCAATCCACTCTAACATAGGCCTTTGAGAGAGCAACCTATTAGTAATAATTGAGAGAGGGGGGGAGGGGTGAATCAATGGCCTCAAAAATTTATCCTTCAAACTTAACCATCAATCAATAAATCTCATATTATTAAGTCCCTACAAGATGCATGCCATGAAATACTAATAATGATTATCTGTCTGTCGATTTTCTCTATCAAACCTTATTCTTTCTTGATTATTGATAAGCAGTATAACTATTTACCAAAACTCAGTAAATAAGCAGAGTATACCGATCAATCTAGAGTTAGCTATGTAAGATGCAAGATAGTAAAGAAATGAATCATACACACATAACACATGAATTTTTAATGTGGAAACCCTGGTAAGGGAAAAACCACTGGGACCGGTACCCCAAATTTTTACTCTTCTGAAGTGAGCCCTGTTAGGATCCAACCCTATTAAAGGTTACAAATACACTGTTAAGTGCGACCTTGTAAAAGGATTTTATACATAGAGGTTGTCATTTAGTATCGGGCATCTATTTCTACCATCCTTGAATCAGCCTCCTTCTTAGAATGTCAATAGGTATCGGGAAAGTCCAATGCTACTTTCATGAATCAACCTTTTTGGCACTCCTTGAGATGTACCTCAATATATAGAAGATTGTTAAGTCCTTCTCGGTTAAGAGACTTGATGCTTCAATGGTTAAATTGAAACACTATGACCTGTTCATATTGCAACTTTGAATTGCAAATTTTTAGATCTATTTAAGTACATTACCTCTCTGACCAATGTATCAATTCAATCCTTGTGCTCCATACTTTCTGCTTTGTGATGTTGTGTTTACTGTTCGTCGATGTCTGTAGAATTCCTTAGCTCTTCCTTCATCTTGATTGATCAACACTGCATGAAGTTGTTCTTCATTAGTTTCTCTTTAGCATCCTATTTTTATTCACTCCCTTTAATCCCATTCGTAAATGAATTAAGCTTGTCTCTTATATAGACATAATATTCATTATTTCTTGATTCTTGATTCTTGGCATGATAAACAATCCAACCAATTAGATTTAAAGCATAACTCTTGATTTGTCTCATAGATATCTTCTTGCCAACTGTACAAATCAGCCCTAAATCAATCACTTATCTCTGGTTGAATAAAACAAAGTGAACAACCAGTTAAGTCTATTTTTAGCTCTGCCAGCTAGATATTTTGTCATTTTATGAACTCTTGGTTCTGTCGGTCACCACTGCAGTTAGTCATCGGTGACAACTGACTGATCCATCGGTGAGACTCTAGTTAACTTCATGATCTCCATCCATCAGGCATCATTGGTATTTTACTTGTCGGGCAACTCTGTTCTTTGGTCGTCAGGCAACCTTCTAACTTTGCTCATCGGACATTCTGTAGTTTTCTTCATCGGGCAACACTATGCTTCTGATCATCGGGTATCACTGTGACTGTTCTTCTTTGCTCTGACCGTCAGTGTGCACTCCGTTGGTGTTGTTTGTCACTTAGTGAATACTTGACTTTTATGCATTGCTGAAAGCATAGCTTTGATTCCTTTGGTTCTCTTAAGTCTTTGGAATTATATACTTGACCATGCATATGATATCAAGTTGAAATCAATGACAATAGAGTCCATTAACTGACTCAATGACCTGCATTATCTTTCAACTTTAACATTATCAAACATTTAATAATTTACATGTCATCAATCTCTCCCTTTGGCATTGATTGCAACATACTATATTATCACACTATACTATTTTAGTACAATATGAAATACAATAGTTGAGATTAATCAAACTACCAATCTTTTGTTCTGTTAACCGATAAATGTCTGACCTTTGGTAAGCTCTGTTGTAGCTTAGATTTGATTCTTTCATTTCTTTGTCTTCTGATGTGTTGTGTTCTCTCCCTTGACTGTTCTTATCTTTTGATGTCTTTTCCTCTTGTCTGCAACTCTCCCTTTGTATAATCTTTCCATACAATTTCTCTCCCTAAGGATATAATCTCTCCCTGTTGGAGTAATGTGATAATGGATAATCTTTCTGCTTTTCCAGAAAATCTCTCTCCTTTTATAGAAGAATGTGATAATATGGATAATCTCTCTCCCTTTGACAACAATGCCAAACAAATATCTGACATTAATGTCAAACTATCATTTCTTTCTATCCATAATATTTTCCTTGAATTTCCCTTATCCATCAGCAATACAACAATATGCTCTAGTGCTTGGTGCTGATATATACCTATCTGTATCTAGATGTAGCTTTGAATTTCATCTCTTTGCTTGCATCAACATTAATGATATTCTGATAATATGTAGGTTGATGCATCCTTCTAGTCATTTTACTGACTGGTAGACAAGGGTTTGACCCCTAGTCTCTTTCTCAAGTATTCAAATGTATCCTTGGGCAGTGGCTTGGTGAAGATATCAGCTAATTATTCTTTGTATTGTACATACTCAAGTGTCACCTCCTTTGCTTGAACTTGTTCTCTTAAATAATAATACTTGATTGCAATGTATTTAGTCTTAGCATGCATGACTTGATTCTTGGAAATGTTTATTGCACTAGTGTTATCACAATAGATAATTAATAGTTCTAGGAACTTCATATGCATACCTTCCAATAATTGTTTGATCCATGCAATATTTGAGCAATTTACAGTAGCAGCAACATACTCTGCTTCTGTAGTAGACTGAGAGATGCATCCTTACTTTTTTCTAATCCATGTGACAAGTCTATCACCCATAAAGAATGCTCCTCTAGTTGTTCTCTTCCGGTCATCAGATTTCCAGCCCAATCAACATCGGTAAACACCTTAAGTTCAAATTTTCCTTCTCTTCTATACCATAAGCCATATTCCTCGGTATTCTTCAGATATCTTAAAATTATTTTTACAGCAGTCATATGTGATTCCTTGGGGTTAGCAGAAAATATAGCAACAATTCCTATTGCATGTGCAATATCTAGTCTAGTGTGTACACCATACATGAGTTTTCCAATCATTGATCTATACGAAGTCTGATTTACATGTCTTGTCCCCCTTTGTCAACTTACAACTAGTAGCCATAAGTGTTCCAACTGGTTTGGAATCTTCCATCTTTAATATTTTCAGGACCTCTTTAATGTATTTGGACTGTGTAATGAAAATACCTTCACATTGTTGCATGATCTGTAGACCAAGAAAGAACTTGATCTCACCATACATATACATCTCAAACTCTTTGCTCATCTCATTAGAAAATGATTTTCATATCATATCATTGCCTCCAAATATGATGCCATCAACAAATATTTTAGCAATCAAAGTGTTAGCATCAGTATCTTCCTTCAAATAAAGATTACTATTTTCACTAGTCCTTACAAATCCAATACTTATAAGATAGGAATGAAGTCATTCATACCAGGCTCTAGGAGCTTGTTTCAATCCATATAAGGCTTTATGAAGTCTACATACCATGTTTCTCTTGTCTGGATTTACAAAACCTTCTATTTGCTCAATGTATACCTCTTCTTCAAGTATTCCATTTAGGAATGCTGACTTGACATCCATCTGGTATACCTTGAATCCTTTGAATGCAGCATAATCAAGTAGCATTCTTACACCTTCTATCCTAGCAATGGGTGAAAAGGTCTCTCCATAGTTAATATCTTCCTCTTGTGCATACCCCTTGCATACTAGTCTTGCTTTGTTTCTTGTGACTTCTCCATTCTCATTCAACTTATTCCTGAATATCCATTTTTTACCAATGACATTCTTGTCATCTGGTCTTGGAACAAGTGACCATGTCTTGTTCTTCTCAATCTTCTCAATCTCATCATTCATAGCACTTATCCATTCTTCATTATCAAGTGCAACATTGACAGAGTTTGGCTTAAACTCATAAATTAACTAACTTGTGTTTAGAGACTTACTTCTTGTTCTTGTACCAGCTTTCTTATCTCCTATGATCTGGATCTCTAGATGGTTCCTTCTTACATATCTAGCAAGAACTGGTTCAGCTCTTTTCCTATCATCTTGATCATCATTTTTTCCTTCATTATGATCTTCATCACCTTGCACATTATTTTGGTCATTATCCTGACCGTCGGTTACAACATTCTGTTGCTCTGGATTTAAGCATTGTTACTCAGGCAGAGTGTTAGATTCTTCATAGTATACAAAATTGTTGTAGTCTTCTGGTTCTTTTGTGCTTTCTAGCTCATTCTTTTCAGTAAATTCATCTATCTTTACATTTGCACTTTCAATAATTTTTTAGAGGCCTTAATAAGACATTTATAAGCCTTGCTTTTGGTGGAATACCCTAGAAATATACCTTCATCACTCTTGGCATCAAGATTTCCATTTCTATCATCCTTTAAGACATAACATTGACTACCAAAGATTTTGAAGTAACTTACATTGGGTGTTTTACCATACCATAGCTCATAGGGTGTCTTCTTTGTGTCCTTCTTCAATTATACTCTATTTAATGTGTAGACAACAGTACTGACAGCTTCCCTCCAAAATATTTGGGTGATGCCCTTCTCTATCATCAGTGTTCTAGCACAATCAACTATGGATCTGTTCCTTCTCTCAGCAATGCCATTTTGCTATGGTGTTCTTGGTGCAGAAACCTATCTTTTTATACCATTCTCATTATAGAAATTAGTGAATTCATCTAATATAAACTCTCCTCCTCTATCTGATCTCAAGAATTTTAATTTCTTACCACTTTGTTTTTCTACCATAGCCTTATACCATTTAAACATCTTGAATGCTTCAGATTTATCTTTTAGAAACATAACTGTCATCATTCTAGAGTAATCATCAACAAAGAGAATAAAATATCTATCTCCATAATAAATTTTTGTCCTCATTGGTCCACATAGATCAGTATGGACTAATTATAGAATATCATTAGATGTATGGGTTTTACTTTTGAAACTACACTTTGTCATTTTACCTTTTTGACAATTCTTGCACATGATGTTGTCAGGATTTGACATCGTCGGTAAGCCTCTTACATTTCTCCTTCAACTTATTTTCATCATGTTGTCAAAATTTACATGACACAATATTTTGTGCCACAACCATATGTCTTCGTTTCTAGTCATTAAGCAAGTGGTGTTAGTATCATTCAGATAGAATAAGTTACCTTTTGTCTATTCACCGGTACCAATCAATCTTCCTAATTCATTGAAGGTCTTTGCCTTCTTATTTTCAAATGCTACTCTGTGACCTGAATTATTCAGATGAGAAACACTCAATAGATTATAATTCAATCCTTTTACCCAATAATCATTTTCATATTTAATCAGGTTATTCAACATTATAGCTCCTTTACCTTCAACTGAAAAATGTGTATCATTACCCATTCTTACTGTGCCACCATTATAATACTCAAAAGTGTTAAACTTTTCTTTGTCACCGGTCATGTGGTGAGTGTAGCCACTATCTATAATCCAGATGTCATTCTTGATAAGCTTAGATATGAGTGTAGTTTCTACATACCTTTCATCTTCATCCGACTCATCTTTCACAACCACAAACACCATCTCAATGTCTTCATCAGGTTTAGTGTTAGTATCTTCATCTTTGCAAGAAGCAAGGTAGCTAGCTTTCTTGCCTTTGTCCTTGTAGTCTCGGGTATCTCTTCTTTCTGATTGTCGGTAACTTCTGTAATCTTTGTTATCACCTCTGTCAGATTTCTTCTCAAAAGATCTATAATTAAATTTGTCATCTTTTCTTCTATTAGGACATCTTGCAACAAAGTGTCCAATCTCTTTACAATTAAAGCATACAAGTGGTAACTTGCCTTTGTATTTACCTTTGCCTCTCTACATTCTTCTAGCCATAAGTTCTTCTTTTTCATCTAGATCTTCTTCTTCACTTTCACTTTCACTATCTCTTCTAGATGTGTGTCTATGACTTGATTTGCTTATTCTCATAGAAGATTTAAATGCAGACTCTAGGTTTGGTAAGACACTATTATAGAAGTAATTCATCTCAAATGAAATTAGTCTACCAATTAAGCTATCAAGAGTGATTGTATTATTTTCTACTGCTCTCATTTCTTGAATGGAAAGAACTCTAATAACATATACAGGCAGCAAGGTTCTTAAGATTTTACTTACCACTATTTCCTCTTCAAGTGTACCTCCAAATCCTCGTATAGCATTGACTACTTCTTTGATTCTTGTGTTGTACTGTGTGATGTTTTATCCTTCTTTCATTCTGAGATCATCAAAATTTCCTCTAAGGCTTTCTGCCTTGGCTCTTAGAAAATTTGTATCACCTCCATGTACAAGCTTCAATTTGTCCCACATTTTATTTGCAGTTTTGCAATCTTTGACATCTTCAAATTCAGCATCAGAGAATGAGGAAGAAAGCTCTATGACCATGCAGTTGTGCTCATGCTTCTCTCTCAATTGATCTAATATCAATACTCTTGTGGGAAACACATATTCAGTATCTAGGAATTGAGTAACACCATTACCAATACCTGATAAGTGGAGTCTTATCCTGCTTAACCATGAAGCAAAGTTGTCTTTGTTCAACTTGGGCACATCTCGTCTATTCATCTTGTGATCTTGACTTAGGTCTTGAAACCTTCCTTTCTAAGCACACAAGCTCTGATACCAATTGTTAGTAATAAC
>MU225720.1:7094754-7110132 GCA_018584345.1 Thuja plicata
GGGGGGGGGGGGGGTGAATCAGTGGCCTCAAAAATTTATCCTTCAAAGTTAACCACCAATCAATTAATCTCAGATTATTAAGTCCCTACAAGATGAATGCCATGAAATACTAATAATGATTAACTATCTGTCATTTTTCTCTGTCAATCCTTATTCTTTCTTGATTACCGATAAGCAATATAACTATTTACCGAAACTCAGTAAATAAGTAGAGTATACCGATCAATCCAGAGTTAGCTATGTAAGATGTAAGATAGTAAAGAAATGAATCATACACACATAACACATGAATTTTTAACGTGGAAACCACCCTGTTAAGGAAAAAACCACTGGGATCGGTACCCCAAATTTTCACTCGTATGAAGTGAACCCTGTTAGGAGCCAACCCTGTTAAAGGTTACAAACACACTGTTAAGTGCGACCTTGTTAGAGTATTTTATACATAGAGGTTGTTACTTAGTATCGGGCATCTATTGTTACCATTCTTGAATCATCCTCCTTAGACTGTCAATATGTATCAGGCCAGTCCAATGCTACTTTCATGAATCAACCTTTTTGGCACTCCTTGAGATGTACCTCAATATATATAAGACTATTAAGTCCTACTCGGTTAAGAGACTTAATGCTTCAATGGTTAAACTGAAACACTATGACTTGTTCATATTGCAACTTTGAATTGCAAATTTTTAGATCTATTTAAGTACATTACCTCTCTGACCAATGTATCAATTCAATCCTTGTGCTCCATACTTTCTGCTCTGTGATGCTATGTTTACTATTCGTCGATGTCTACAAAATTCCTTAGCTCTTCCTTCAGCTTGATTGATCAGCCCTGCACGAAGTTGTTCTTCATCAGTTTCTCTTTAGAATCCTATTTTTATTCACTCCCCTTAATGCCATTCGTAAATGAATTAAGCTTGTCTCTTATATAGACATAATATTCATTGTTTCTTGATTCTTGATTCTTGGCGTGATAAATAATCCAGCCAATTAGATTTAAAGCATAACTCCTGATTTGTCTCGTAGATATCTTCTTGCCAACTATATAAATCATCTTTAAATCAATCACTTATCTCTGTTCGAATAAAACAAAGTGAACAACCAGTTAAGTCTATTTTTAGCTCTGCCAGCTAGATATTTTGTCATTTCTGAACTCTCAGTTCTGTCGGTCACCACTGCAGTTAGTCATTGGCAACAACTAACTGATCCATCGGTGAAACTCTAGTTAGCTTCATGATCTCTGTCTGTCGGGCATCATTGGTATTTTACTCATCGAAAAACTCTATTCTTTGGTCGTTGAGAAACCTTCTGACTTTGCTCATCGGGCATTCTGTAGTTTTCTTCATTGGGCAACACTATGCTTTTGATCGCCGCGTATCACTATGACTGTTCTTCTTTTCTCTGACCGTCGGTGTGCACTCTGTCGGTGTTGTTTGTCACTTAGTGAATAATTGAATTTTATGCATTGCTGAAAGCATAACTTTGATTCCTTTGGTTCTCTGAAGTCTTTGGAATTATGTACATGACCGTACAGATGATATCAAGTTGACATGAATTAAAATATAGTCCATTAACTAATTTAATGACCTGCATTATCTTTCAACTTTAACATTATCAAACATTTAATCAGTTACATATCATCACAACCTTCATAAGGAATCCATCCTTTTTCAAGGCCTCCAGAGAATGGATATTCTCATGAACTGAGATAATAGAATCAAGAATATGTCGGGTCGGGACAAACCCATTTTGTTAGGGGGAAATGATATCTGGGAGAAGCTTCAAATTACGAACCGTAAGGACTTTAGAGATGATATTATAGAAAGTGTTACACAAGCTGATCGGCCTAAAACTATCAGCACTATCAACCTCCGGTCTCTTAAGAATAAGGACAAAAAATTGGAGTTAGCTTCCCTCAAAAGGGAGCCAGAACCAAAGAACTCTTTCAATGCATTTGAAATATCTTTCTCCGCAATGTGCCATAAATCTTGGAAGAAAAATGGAGGGAAACCATCCAAACCTGGGGATGTTTCTCCCTCAAAAGAGAAGACCGCAACTCTGATTTCTTTAGTAGACAAAATTTTACTCAGCATCTTGTTATTAGCTCTGGTCATGATGCACAGGATATAATTCAAAAGTAGCTGTTGGTTTTCTTTAGAAAGGTCGGGGTCAGATTTGAGAAGAGAAGAAAAATAACCAGATAATTCTTTTTTGATCTCCTACTCCTTACTCAACCTACCATGGGTACCATTGATATGCTCTATTCTTTTAGTAGACTTGTGTTTCTGGGTAGTCAGATGGAAGAACTGGGTATTCTTATCCCCCGCACAGAGCCATAAAGCCCTGGATCATTAACTCCAAAAAAATTCCTCCTTAGTGATGATGTTATGATAATCAGATTGAATTTTGTTTTCCTCAAGTTTGTTCTCCTCAGTTAAACCCTCCAGCTTGATAGTTTGTTGGATATCTTGGAGGTCCACTTGGATCGAGATTTTATTTTTGAAGATGATCCCAAACTCTTCTTTGTTCCAAACTTTAAATTTTCTCTTAATCCTTTTATGTTTTTGAACCATTCTATACATTGTTGTACCTTCCACTTGGAAATTCCACCAATCAGAAATTTTCCTAGCAAGGTTAGGGTGCTGCATCCACATTTTCTCAAATCTAAAGGGGTAGTTTCTTTTACCCGAGAGAGGGTTCACCTGGATAGAAGTGGGAGAGTGGTCAGAACCAATATGGTGGAGGGTAGACAAGGAGAAATCATAAAGGAGGATCCAATCCATAGAGATTAGGGTCCTATCCAGGCGAACTTGGATCAAGTCATCCCCATTTCTTCTATTTGACCAAGTAAATTTGCTACCTCTGAGATCGAGGTCCAAGAGGGATTGATTATCAATAAAATCTATAAGAGAAACTCCACTATCAATCTAAGAAGAAATACCTCCATATTTTTTAGAGTCACTGAGAGGTGTATTTAAGTCTCCAACCACCATCCATTAATCATTCTTGAAGTTGCTTCTTTCCGTTTCCAGTCTATGCCAAAATCTATCTCTGTCAGTTTTAGAGTTGGGCGCATAGATGTTTGAAAGAACCCAAGTGAAGCCCAACCGAATATGATTAAACTGAATAGAAGAGATATTTCCTTATGAATTAATAATATCCCCTTGAATATTATTAAGGTTCCAAAAGGAAGCAGTACCCCCAGAGGCCCCAACTGAGTTGCATCCCACAACACCATAATTTTTAAATTTTTTTAACTTTTCCACTTTATCTCTAGCCATTTTAGTTTCCTATATGAGGATGATATCTGGCTTATGATCCCTAAAAAAATTTCTCAAAAGGTCCTATCTATGGGGGCTATTCAATCCCCTTATGTTCCATGACATAATCTTCATTTATTACTTTGAGAGCAATCCTGGATGGTTCTCTATCTCCCATTTGCTATACTTTGTCTACTTTCCTGTTCTCTTGTGAATCTATTTTTGGGTCTTCCCCTGGGGGGTTTAGGAGTTACCACATCCACTCTCATCGCTCTAGTAATAACACCTCCTAGGGGAATCCCTAGATTAAGGCTATTTTTTTTCCTCTTACTATGAGAGACCTCAGTCCAGAGTTCTTCAAAGCAGGCTGAAAAGGGGTTGGATTCTTCAAGAGAGTCTACCTAGCTAGTATTAAGTCAGGGAGTTTGAGGGCTTAAGATTCTATCCTCTTTTCTAATACCTTTTTCAATAATTACACCAGAAGGAGAAATAGCTTTCTCAATACACAGAGTTTCCATACTTGCCGGGGCTCCTTCTATTTCTCCTTCTTCAAGGGATTCTTCTGGTTCTATCACTTCCATCAGAGGATGTTGCACACTACTCCTTGAGTTATTAGCAACTTTGGAGGGGCCATTCAGGCTTAATTCTAAACCATTGCCTAAAAATATAACTAAGTCTATTGAGATAGAAGCTTTAGGGTTACCCGATGTTTTTCCTTCTAGATCTTCCTCGGTTCCTTTGGTCTAATCCTTCATTAAACTTCACCAAGAACCTTAACTATGGTTGAAAAATTATTTCAACCTAACCTAGAACCTACTAACCTCATGATGACATCATCACCATACTTGTGCATATCAAAATGCTTTACAAATTCTTAGCCCCTAGTTGCACTTTGCAAAAGTCCTAAGACTCAAATGAACTAAACCCTATTGCACCTACTCTGTGGTCAACATGACCTTAAGCTAAACACAACAAAAATTCCATAAGGCACACACACAATTGAAACAAAATAGATTTCTCTAGACAACCTATGGGCTCTCCTGCACCATTCTCTCCCTCTGCACAAACGCTAAGGAATATGAGGAGAAATCAGAGATAAATAAATGCCACATTTCTTGAAATGACCTTCCTCCACCCATGTAGCCTCATATTATAGTTTATTCTTCCACTACATTAGATGTTCCATATACACTTTGTGTCTAGTTGAATTCTTCACCCTGCATTCCAAGATCCTCTCTGCTTGAAGCTTGACTTTGAGAGGTAAGACTTCAGTTCTTACATCCTCCAATATATCCTTACTATTTTGATTCACATCTGTTAGTGGTCCTTTGTATTTGAAAAAATCAGCCACATTTAACACTGGTGAAATGCTTAAATCTTCAGGAATCTCCACCTTATAGGCATTCTGTCCATACTTGGCTATTACCTTACATGGTCCCACTCTTTATATCTACAACTTCATTGGCATTCCTTTTTGCAATCTAGACTTGTTTAGATGGACCATAACATAATTCCCCATTGAAAATTGTACATCTTTTCTCTACATATCCACCTTAGCTTTCAACTTATGAGTAGCCTCTGTAATGGTCTTATTCACTTGCTCTTGTATCTCCTTCATAGTCTGATTAAAATCCTCTACATGGCCACTTCTATGCTCCATGGCTCCTAGATCTCTGAGCTCACATACACCCCTTGGGTGCATTCCATACACTATCTCAAAAGGACTTCTACCTGTGGTCCTATTCACACTATCATTGTATGCATACTTAGCTTGTGGAAGGATCAAGTCCCAAGTTTGTTCATACTCCTTGGTTAGGCATCTTAGAAGGTTACCTAACACTCTATTGATCACTTTAGTTTGACCATCTATTTGAGGATGGTAAGTTGAACCAAAGGAAAAATTAGTACCCAATGTGCTCCATAGAGTTTTCCAAAAATGACTCATGAACTTAACATCTCTGTTAGATACTATACTTAGGGGTAGCCCATGTATCCTTACAATCTCCTTGATAGAGAGATGAGAAATGTAACTAGAATCATGGGTTGTATTGCAAGGAATGAAATGGCTCATTTTTCTAAATGTATCTACCACCATATAGACACTATCCAATTCTATCTTGGTCTTAGGAAGACCCACAAAAAAGTCCATGCTAATGCACTCCCATGGTCTATTGGGAATAGGTAAAGGTTGATACAAACCCGCATTACTAGCTCCCCCTTTGGCCTTCATACAAACCACACATTGTTCCACATATCTTCTACCATCCCTTGGAAAATTGGGCCAATAGTAAAATCTTTGTACCAACTCCATTGTTTTTTTGATACCAAAATGGCCACTAAGACTACCATTATGCTTCTCTTGGATGTGAGTCTCTCTCATTGAGACTTTAGGGACACATAATTGATTCCCCTTGAACAAAAGTCCACTTTGTAATGTATATTCTAATAATTGAGTGTGAAAATAATTTTGAAAATCAGAACATACCTTATATTCTTCAGAGAAGTCTTCATCATCTTCATAGAGGTCCTTGAAACTCTCTATACCAGTGCTTTGAAATTGGACTTCTTGTACTATCAACATCCTTCTACTCAATGCATCTTCCACCTTGTTCAACTGTCCCTTCTTGTGCTTGATATTAAAAGTAAAGGCTTGGAGATATTCCATCCATTTTAAGTGCCTATTACTCAACTTCTCTTGGGTGTTGATGTAGCTAAGTGCCTGGTTATATGTAAAAAACACAAACTCCTTAGGTAGGAGATAATGTCTCCACTTCCTAAGTGACTACACTAGAGCATATAAATCCAAATCATAAGCATATTACTTATTCTTGGTTTCATTGAGATTTTTACTGAAGAAAGCTATAGGTCTTCCTTCTTGGCTTAGTACTCCTCCTACTGCAATACCACTTGCATCACACTCCAATGTGAAAAACTTATTAAAACTAGGTAAAAAGAGGATGGGTTGGGTATCCACTAGTTTCTTCAACTTCTCAAAGGCATTCCCTACTTTAAGAGTCCATATGAACTTGGTTTTTAACCCTCCTTTAATAGTGTCTAGCACTAGTGCACAAATGCCACTGAAATTCCTTATAAATTTTGTATAAAATTGAGCTAACCCATGAAAAATCCTTAATTCTGTCCCTATGGTTGATGTTGGCCAATTCAAGATAGCCTCCACCTTGCTTTGGTCCATTTTAAATGAACCTTGAGATACTACAAACCCCAAATACACAAGCTCTTGCTTGAAGAACTCACACTTCTCTAGATTGATGGATAACTTCTCCTCCTGCAACCTTTTGAGTACAATGACCACATGTTCTAAGTGTTCCTCTACTATCTTACTGAAGATGAGTATATCATCTAGATACACTACCACAAATATTCCAGTGTATTCCTTCAGCACCTCATTCATGAGCCTCATGAATGTGCTAGGGGCATTTGAGATGCCATATTTCATAACTCTCCACTCATACAACCCATCAATGGTTTTAAAAGTTGTCTTCTATTCATCCCCATATTTTATTATAATCTAGTGGTACCCACTTTTTAGATACAATTTAGTGAAATACTTGGCCCCTCCAAGACAGTCCATCAAATCCTCAATTCTAGGTATGGGGAATTTGTATCTAATAGTAATTCTATTTATATTCCTAGAGTCAGTGAAAATTATCCACTTATCACCTTTCTTGGATGCCAAGACCATAGGTACGAGACATGGACTGGTGATCTTCTTGATTAGCCCTTGGTCTAGTAGATCATGCACTTGTTTATCCACTTCTTGGTTCTACTCTGGTGTGAGCTTGTATGCAGCCTTTTTGGGTAATGAAGCCCCTGGCATGAAATCTATCTGATGACTGATAGCCCTTTTAGGAGGTAATGTTGCTGGTTTTCCATCACTGGTTATGTCTTTGAACTTTCCAAGTAACTTTTGGACTTCTTCTGGTATAGGTGTTTGAGTAACCTTTTCTTCTTCTTTGGGTATCACAACTATAGAATAAATTTCACCTCTTTCTTGCTTGAGAGTATTAAGGAACTCCTTCCCACTTCTTAGTAAGACACTGGGGGTCTTTGACTACGTTTCCTCTTCCTCTAATAGAGACTATATCTTGAATGTCCTACCATCCTTCTTGAATTAGATTGTCTTCTCTTTCCCATCATAGATGGCCCCCTCTGTCATATTTCCATGGTCTTCCCAATAGGAGGTGGCATGAATCCATAGGAAACACATCACAAATCAAATTGTCTTTGTATCCTCTAATGGAGAACTCCACCCATTTCTTCTCGTTCACAAGGACACTTTTCCCTTTATTTAGCAATGCCACCTTGTATGGATTAGTATGGGGTATCTTCTCCAAGTTAAGCTTCGTTACTACTTCCTCTGAGATGATGTTATCTATGGACCCTGAATCCACTATAACTTTACATAATTTTCCAAGTATTTTGCATCTTATTCTGAATAAGGCTCTTCTTTGTTTTGGCTCCTCCTTGATTGGTTGTTTGATTAGAACTATTCTAAACATCAAGTTCTCCCCCATTTATGACTCAATATGACTAATGTTTGGGGACTTGACACTCAATGTGTCTTCTTGGGCATATGCCACTCTCTTCTCAGTGTTTGAAGAAGATGATTTCTCAGGGCACCTATAAGAAGGGTGACCCATCTATCCACAATTATAGCACTTCAAACTAGAAAAGTAGGAATTACTTCTACCTGCATCTCTTCCTCTGTTAGGACCCCCTTGAGTTCTTCTACCTCTTCCATGACCTCATCTAGGAGTGGTTTAATTTCCATGCTCTACAAGTTTAGACATTCCTTGATTTCTTTGATCAGTTCCTCTACCTTGGTATCCTCCTCTATGTCCTCTTTGATATCTTCATCTTCCTCTACCTCTGGAATTTTGATCTTGTTTCCTCCCACTCTTCTCTTCAATATTTATAGCCAATTGATAACATTGGTGCACTAGTTTGGGACTTAGAAGAGTAATTTCTTCTTGAATGCTCCATTTTAGACCATTTAGGTATCTAGCCACCTTAAGGCTTTCATCCTCAGACACATTGGACCTCATGCAAAGCTTTTGAAATTCCTTAGTGTAGGAATTTACATCCATATCCTTTTGTCTTAAGATCTGTCTCTTCTTGTGTAATTTGATTTCATAATCATCTGGAATGTATGCTTCTTTCACTTTGACAACCATTCCCTTCCAAGTGGAAATTGGTTTCTTGCCTTCTTTTTCTCTCTCTGTCTGAATGAACTTCCACCATGTCAATGCAGAGCCTCTAAGACTTGAATTTTCCACCCTGACCTTCTGAGCTTCTGTAACTCCATCACATTAAAAGTGATTCTCCATGCCTTCAATCCAGTCCATGACTACATCTGCCTCCATCTTTCCACTAAAGAGTGGTATTCCTTCAAGTTATTTACCACTCATGGATTTTAATTCCTTCAAGAATGGTTCTTCCTACAACAGAGGTTCAGGTTCAGGGACCTTATCCTCTTCTGCAACCTCTTTCCCCTTAGCTTCTTTCCCTCCCAACTTATCACTGACTTCCTCAGTCTTGGTCTGCACTTCACTCAATGCTTGTTCAAGTTGAGTTTTTCTTTCCCTTAATAGTTTATTTTCTACTTCTTGATCATTGACCTTCTTGGCCTATTCCACATTAGTCACCATGATTGTGGACCCACTAGACTCACAATCTGACATGCACTATGCAATCCCAAATCTTATGGGTCTCTGATACCAATATGATAGGGAGGATGGATGAACCAATCACTGGTTCATGCTACTAGTATTATTCAAAGACTTCTAGGGTGTCTTCACCACACCAATTTTTACCTATAGGACCTTTATTGTCTAAGGATCCCCTATTTTCTCTTGCCACACCAACTACCATGAAAGATTCACCAAATCAAGCCAAAACTTGATGCATTCTTGCTACACTATCCATAGCCCTTAAACCACCTTAAAGGATTCTAACCCTCCAAATTTTTAAATTGGACTTATAGAGGTGTGGAGGTGTCCATAAAGAATTAAATTCAACCAAATAGGGGTGTTAGGAGTCCCACCTAGTTCAACTGATAAGTTGATTTTGCCAAATCTTCACAAAACATGCCTAAAAGGCTACTAGCCCAATTAGGTCCCCTAATATAAGAAATTAGGGATTTATCCTAATTCATCCAAAATAACCATAGATATTTTATTTTGAATCTTGGTTCAAATTCCAACCCCTTAATTACTTTTTGGGTCTTGGGGTCACCACCTTCCGTAGAGTGCCCTAACTCAAAATGAGTGAAATTAAGGGCTTTTAGGCTTTCTCTGTATCCTCTGCAACTTATAAAGTTTACACTTAGTAAATGGATTGGTGTGACCTTTACATATTCACCAAATCATATTTAGATTCCTATCTTCCAATTCCAAAAGGAATTTTTCTTCTAGCTATGCACCTCTATAAGTTGTGCTCTCAGCAACTTAGTCTTCCCTAGCCGGGCTCACCATTGGCTCACCTAGGGAAAGAAATTAAAATTATCTCCTCTCCACTTGAGGGCCCAAGCTCCTGAAAAATATTTACACATGGAGTCTATACACTATTACCAAAGGGCCATTCAAATTGGATGGTGGGAAAGTGAGCTAGAACCCAATCTTTGCAAAATGCATGGACAAACCCAGTGACAGTGCAAAAACCAAACTATTTAAAAAAAGAAAACAAAAATGAAAAAAAATCCTAACTAATGGCACACAAAATCAATAAAAAATTTATACTACTTCATGCATGAGTTTCAGTACCAATTTCAATCCTCTAATTAAAACCTATCATGAAATTACACAGTAAATGCTCACAAAACAACTGTAAATCTTGATTTCTCAGAAAATTTGTCTGTACAATGGGTGTCCAACCTTGTACCTCAGTCCAAACATGTCTAAAGTAGGGTGGTGAAGTAGTTATTTTCCCTTTAGGTATCTTTTTCATCGAGTTGTCCAATCTTGACAACGTTGTCCGAGCAACATTTCAAGGTTGCAAAGTTGCAAAATGCAACTTTACAACTTTTTGACAATTTTTACAAAACTTACTAAATGAGTTCTAATCCTTTGTTAATCTTCACCAAGGAACTTAAATATGGTTTAAAAATGATTCCAACCTAACCTAGACCCTACCAACCTCATGATGAAATCATCACCATACTTGTGCATATCAAAATGCTTTACAACTTCTTAGCCCCTAATTGCACTTTGCAAAAGTCCTAAGACTCAAACGAAATAAACCCTATTGCACCTACTCTGTGGTCAACATGACCTTAAGATAAACAAAAAAAAATTTCCATAAGGCACACACAATTGAAACAAAATATATTTCCCTAGAAAACCTATGGGTGCTCCTGCACCAAATTGAGCGTGAACTGGATCTGTATTAGTAGAGAGTGCTACTTTCTCAGATAATTTACTTTTTGATTCCTAAAAGCTTCATCAAGCTAAATCCCTTAGCTGGGTAGATCCTAACATGTATGAATTGTAAATCCTTTAACCATGTGACTCTTTAATTAGGGTTTTAAATCCTTTAACTAGGTTACTCCTAGTAGGGTAAAGTTCCTATTAGGGCTAGAGGTAAATCCCTTGACCAGGTGACTCCGGACAAGGTCTCTCTCTTAATTAGGCATTTGTAAGATTTTAACAGGGCTAAGCTCTTAACCGGGCGTACTTCAGAAGAGTGCAGATTATTTGTGGGTGTCATCCCCACATGTTGTTTTTTACTAGTTGGGTTTCCTTGAGAAAAGATTTGGTGTTATTGTATTGCATGGTTGTGGATGTTTATCTTTCTTGTTTAGTTTTTCATACAGTGGATATTTATTGATGCAAGTGGTTGAATGGTTAATGAAAAGTTTGAATTGTTAGATTACTGATTCACCCCCCTCTTAGTAATCTTGGATCTCTTAATACTAAAAAATGGTATTAGAGCTTTGGTCCTCTTTTTGGTAAGCCTAGAAACTTGAGGAAAAGATCCAATGACGAGGAAGGAACCTCCAAAGTTCTCTCAATACAACTTCCTGGTATGTAGTGACAGAATGAAGTTATATCTAAAAGGTATGGGATCTCAATAGTGGATGCATGTCACAAGAAGGTATATCACTCCTCCTAGAACTCTCACTATAGATGAACTGAAGGAACAACATGATAATACTCAAACACATGAAGCTATTGTAATTACCTTATCTAATATTGAAGATGTTAATGTTCATGGACTTGATATTGCCTATGATGTCTGGGAAAAGTTAAAAATAATCTATGGGGGAGATATTCATTTGAAAAAAGCTAAGGAAGATAGTCTTAGAGGAAAGTATGATGACATGAAGATGGTAGAAGGAGAGAACATTGAACAATATGGCCTAAGAATAAAATAAGTTTTTGGTGCTATCGGAGGTGTTGGTGGAACTATTGAGGAAGATACTGTGGTGGGTAAAAGCACGAAGGCATGTCATATTTTAGGCTAACTCAAAGGATTCAGCTAAGAAAAACTCGGCCGAGTAGCACTCAACCGAATCTACGTACATGCCACATGGTACATAATGATGCCTATGTGGCTAGAGGTACTCGGCTGAGTGGGACTCAGCCGAATACCACTCGGTCGAGTCCTACTCACATAATAAAAATCCCAAAAGGCAGTTTAAGACCTTCATTTTCACAATGAGGGGCTAGTGGAGCAGAGAAGGGGTCTTGAGGATATTGAACTGAGTGTGAGGTAGGGGCTCCACTTTTTTGCATTTATTTGATTTTTTTTATTATTATTTGTAATTATATGGTTAAAAATGATATTTTAATGTTATATTAGTGTCCAATGTTTATTTTTTCATCTTTTTTCATAATTATATGTATAAAATGGCTAGTTTTGATATTTTATTCTAAAAAATAAAACCTTAAACCTTAAAACATAAACCTTAAACCTTAAAACTTAGAACTCAAACCTTCAACCTTAAACCTTAAACCTTAAACATTCCAGCAATGTTCACCATGTACACTATATATGACATCAATACTACATCAGAGAACTAGAAAATAATTTATACATAAAAATATAAATAATTTAAACTCAATTGAAAATAATTATATAGCCTTAGTGTATTGTAATAATATTACTAGATGCAAGAATCAAGTTTGTCATTTTCTCACGCAACAAGAATCTTGATATGACTATCATTTTTTATTTATCGTATTTTTCAATTTCATGCAACCTATAATGCAAGTGAAACATGCAAATATGTTTACAATATCCCATGTGTTTTCATTTCATGCGTATGACATGCTAGTTTCTTTTCCAAATAAACCTGTATAAATTTGAAATCGTTCTCCTTTCCTGAAATGATATGTTGTAAAAATGTTTTGGCCATTCAAAGAACCTTTAAACATCAACATTAGTCAGAACTATTCATTGAACCATTAAAAGACTAAAATATCACTATACATATGTAATATGTAATGATTCAATACATCTTAAGGAGATGTACTATGTAATGATTTGAATACCTTAGGGAAATACAATTATTTTTAATTTACAAGGTTTATAATCTTTTCTCTTCAATGTATGTGTTGCAAAATTTACTTAACTGTACATTTGATGATTTGAATGTCTTTTAAGGGGATCTGTAATATGTTTAATGATTTGAATGTCTTGAGGGGGTGTTTAAATAAGAAATGATTTGAACATGTCTTAGGGTTCAATGAAATCATTTTTAATTTACTTGAGGTTTGTAATGTTTATATGGTTAATGTTTAATTTTAGATTTGATTCGAATGTATATTTTGTACATACAACACAATATGTATATATATGAACTATTTTGTTAATTCTATTTAATGTACATGTGCACACTTGCAGTTTTTATCTAGATTCGTGCATCATCTATCATATCTATACATCATGGCATCTAGTGGTTTAGAGCCTAGTGCACATCATGATAGTGACCACGCATCACAAGCATCATCTCATGGTACTCCCCAGAGTAGGGAGAATCGTAGAGATGGGGCTATTTATAGATTTCACACCACTCTAGGTCAGTTAGAGCGGACGCTGCAAAATATTATTGTCCTCCCTAATAAGGAGAGATTGGCATCCATTCACACTAAGCTTATGAGTATGATTCAGAAGGATGAATCACACAACCCCTATGATGACACCTTTATTGACACATTTTATCATAGCTTAGCTAGTACAGTATTAGGGAAAGTTACATGGAGGAATATTGACATGGATGTTTCTGTGGCCAATTTTAAGGCCATATTTGGACCTGAATACCTAGAGAAGAATGTTGTGAGAGCTTACACAGTGATGAAATGTAAGGATGACCTCATAGTCCCATTCATATATCCTAGATGGTTGGCAGTCCATCATATGTGGCCACAAAAGGATGAGGTGCCACTCTATTTCTACAAAAAATTATATGCAACATTCAATTTAGAGTATGATGTTAATTACACAGACTTTCCACGACATGCAGGTCAGGGGAAAGAAAAATTTGCAGATAAGTTAAGATGACTTGATGTACCAAAAACCCCTAGTAAGAGGGTATTGGTGGGTCAAAACCTTTTGGTTCTTCCAAAAAGTTTGGAGGCCCACACTAGAGCTAGAGAGTTTGCGGTTTAGGAGGTGCGCCTAGATGTGTACTCTAGCATTACCTCCATCGCGACTCAGGTTGACCAGTTGTCATCTAATCATGTGGGAAGGTACATGTTATGATCTCATATGATCCCATACATTGATTAGTCAAGTCCTTTTTATGATCCATACATCTGCTACTATCTCCCCGTGCCTGATGATATAGTATGAGAGCCCGAGGATCATTTGCGTGCGATGAGCTCCATGTTAGTGAGTGATCTCCTTGATGCTTATTAGGGGTATTATGTATTGTATGGGGTCACTCTGAGTGAGATGTATTCACTCATTCAATGAGTGGTTGGGAGATCCTCTACTACTAGTATTCGAGGACATGGAGATGCACCGGCAGGTACTTCCAGACAAGAGAACATTCTGATACGTCATACAACTTTGCGACAGAGTGCGATCGATCCTACACCTCTATAGAAGATACCTCCTCTAGAGAAGACACATCCTCTATTATTTTAGATTAGATTCTCATCTCTTCTTATAGATGACACCATTGATGTAGTGTCCTTACACTCTTCTGAGTTATCAAACATTGGACTGCATTCCAGCAGACAGATCAGGTAAGAAACCAAAATTTGATTTTCATTAAATAATTGTATATATATACATGTAGAGCTTGCAACTATATATATATAATTTAAATATATCATTTACATATATTTTAAAATATATTGTGTATAGGAGATTATGATGGCCACCACATATGTGGATTTAAAGGCACCTAGTGATCTGATTCATCAGGATACACAGGTAAATTAAGTTATTTTGAAAACATGTACATGTTTTAATTTTTTTCAAGTTTAAATGTATACTTCAAAAATTAAATATTTGTTCTTTCTATATAAAATATTCTAACATGAAATTTGTGTATTCTAACAGACCCCTCAAGAAGGTAGAGGATTGGATGAGGGACTAGGTGGCGAAGTCGCCTTGAGTTAGAGTTTCTATGCTGTGGATCTATATTTCTATTTTGTTGATACATTGCTAGATACATTGTTGATATATTTCTATGTTGTGGACATTTATCTATTATGTTGTGGACATTGATCTATTTGACACCTTTCTATGTTGTGGATCTACATTTCTACGTCGTTGATACATTTGTAGATATATTGTTGATACATTTATATGTTCTAGATCTATATTTCTATTTTGTTGATACATTTATAGATACATTGTTGATACATTTCTATGTTGTGGACATTTATCTATTATGTTGGGGACATTGATCTATTATGTTGTGGACATTGATTTATTTGATATTTGATACATGTGTTTAGATATAAAGATTTACATGGACTCATTTTAAAAGCTGAAATTATCATGTATTAAGATGTTATATTTATATTTAAACAAATGACATATATAAGTAATTTAAATATTGATTTAATATTCGTGCAATCAATGCCATTTATATATAAGAAATGTATCATAATTAAATTTGCATATATATATATATATATATATA
>MU225720.1:7140544-7191917 GCA_018584345.1 Thuja plicata
ATTGATGTAATTTAAAATGATGTATTTGGAATGGGTAGATTTAGGAAAAGGGAAAAAGGGAGATGTGAACTTTATGTATAAGATGTGAACTTTATGTATAAGATGTATGTTGGAAAAGAAAAAAAAAGATTTGGTAACATTTCAAGTATAGTAGTATGTTTCTTATTATTGATTAAGTGAAAAAGGCTATTGAAAAAAAAATGTATTATTTTCAATGTATCAAATGATTTTAGATGATTCCATTTGATTTAAAGGTTATATTGTTCATAAAGAATACTTAGGAATATAGATGGTTTTAAATGGAAAATTGAAAATGAAAGTACTTAGGTATTTCTTAATAAAGAATCTTATAATGATATGATGTAGTTTGTTTTGAGAAATAAATCTTGTTGTTAGCTTACTTAATGGACTTAACGGAATCATGCATTAAATTAGAAGGGAACCCTGGAAGAAATTTAAGTTTAAGTTTTGTTCACATACATAATTCTTTTAAAATTCAAAAATTTTCATAAATTTTTACTTAGGTTTACTTTTTCAAAGAGAATCTCTGTTCTCTTCCCCAGTTCCCTTGCGGGGCATGACACATTTCCTCTAGCATGGGGAGAAGAATTGCTAAAGTTAAGATTGTCTCTATATCACTTAACCTATGAAATAAGTTAGAAACTTTGTCTACTGTGTGGAGATGTTCATATATTACTCCAATCATGGATGGATATTCTAAATAAACTTGATGCATTGGTCCACCCAAGGACATCCATCTAGTATCAACATCCTTAAGAATATTTTTACCACTAGTTATCCCATTGGAAAATTTTGAAATTCCAAAAACCGTTTTAAACTTAAACAAAAGTATGAGTAGATCTCTTTGACTAAATCTTCAACTTTTGTTACTAGAGGATAACTTCTGATCGTTGTATTAAAAGTTAGATTCGTTCTGTGGGCCATGCAATGAATGGTAGTCATGTAGGGTGAAAAATAAGTTTGTAGATTTATGTAAAGACCATTCCTCTAACCTTGGACTACTGAAGCTCTATTCACTCCTATACATTAAATTTTTTTGGCAATCGTCAAGTCATACATTCCTCCATATTCAATTAAAGAACTCTTAACTAGTTGAAACAAAGTTTTTGCTGTCGTACTCTCCTTCATTTTAGCAATAGATAGTAGATGAGGTTGGCATAGATGATTCTGTATAGTGTAAAAATGCATGCATATCCAGGACATATTATCTATTGCACGGTAACTTCATCTAAAGACCATGCAGTAAAGTTTAACTTTCTTATTTTTTTCCTTTATATCTTGTTTTTCAACCTCTGCAAGATAGCTTGCCCATTCCCATCCACTGTTTAATGACCAATGAATTTAGGGATAGTTAGAAACTTTCAATTACTCTACTAAATCACTCATTCATGGGTAGTCTATCATAGCACACCCTCTGCTCAAAATATAAAAATCAACACTTAATTGAACAACTTTTCCCAATTATTTTATTGCCATTGCTTTTCCAAATATAGCTTCAATAGAACCTTTACATTTAGTAGGATTCATCTATATTTTCAAATGAGTAATATATTCCAAGGCATACTTAACATGATGACATTTCTCCTTTATTCTCCATCTTATCACTGATTTTTCAATTCCATCTATGATTTTTTTTATAAACTTTATTGATATGCTTTTCTATGGTGTCAAGTTTTAGTTGCAACCTCTTTTCCTATTTCCAACTACAAATATTATACCTACATACTATTGGAGGCTCAAATTTCTTCAGATTCTCCACTGGCTCAATGAATAGATACTTTGACACCTAAACCATTTGGAAACTCCTCAAAATATCCCACTCCCAGCCTATTTTTTATTTAGATTTTCTTTTCCCCTTCCATGCATCATCATCAACTACGACATTGCCTGTGTCACCCAAGTTGATTATCTCATTTGCGCTACCTTGGTATCGACTATAAAATCTTCTTCAAGTTCATCATCATCTGAGATATCATGTTTTCTGCCTTCTTCAATATTCAGTGCAGGTTCTGAATCTTGTAGTTGTGATGATGCACCTTCAACATTTTGACCACAACATTGCCAAAGTATGAAGTTAAAGTTGAGGTTCTACATTTTGTTGGCTTCTCTTTTCCTTTGCCATATTAAAGAGTCTTACCCTTCTTCTTGTTTGACATCTCCAATGAAATAAAATTTGTAAAAAACTATCTACTTGATTCAGAAGCAATAATAGACTACATGATTCATTGGCCATAAGGCCTACAATCTAGATGCCCGAGGTTTCCCCACTAAATAAGAATGAAATAAAAATTGAAAATAGATTGAGATGAATAATATTATAACACTTTTAAAAAATATCACTTACTTTTAGATTTTCAGTGAGTAGCACTTGAAGTTGGCAATGTAGCAGTGCTTGTTTCTAGTCTAAAACTTGGTTATTGATATGAATCAAGAGCTCATAACCAACCAAATTGTGAAAAATTAAAATTGATCTTTCATTATATTTATACCAATCCATATTTGGTGAACTTAGTGGGAATTTTAAATGACATACAAGTATCTGGTGAATCCTGCTTAATTCTAACATGTCTTATGTAAACGTAGGGCGAATCAAACCTCCACAAAAATATGTATGTAGTAATTTTCTAGGTGATTTATGGACCATCCATTAGGATGAACTTATAATAAAATTGGTGAATATTGTGGTGCATTAAGACATGCTTCCAAAAAATGCCAAGCGAATTGGGTCCTCATGCAAATAGAAATTTTGGCAAATTATGACCATTGATTGCGACACCCTTATGAAATTGTAGGTGAAAATATTAAATAGACTGTTTGGAAAATATAGATTTTATTGGGAAAATATTTATATAGATACCATTAATAAATTAATAAATTGGGTGAATGAAAGTGCATTTGACCAAAAAATTATAAAGCTGGGGCAAACTGGCCACTCCGTTCAATCCTGAATTATTCGCCATTTTCAAAATGGTGACACAAAATATTTTCCAATTGGCAAGCATTTTTCACTAAAATTTTCTCTGGTATAGATATCCATCAAAGAAAAAATAATACAGGAATTTTGTCAAATGTAGTCAAGGAACTGCCCTGATAGACATGTATCTGAAATGTGAAGCATAGACAAAGTATGTGTCCTATTTGATAAAATGAATCAAAGAAATTTGGTCTTGTCAACTACAATGATTATAAGATATGTGCAAAGTAAATTTCTTGAAGAGGGTCTAGACAATTTCAATAAAATGCAATTGACAAGTGTACAACCAATGTAGGAGCTTTGGAATAGGGTAGTAACATCCATCAAAACATAAAGGGAAAATAATTTTTTAAGATGTTGCAACTGCCTTGCTGTATATATTTATGCACCATGGTTTCATGGAATGCCATGAAAATGAACTAATTGAGAAGGATTTATAAAATTTTATGGAAATGAAAGTCATGTGTAAAACTAAATTTGACAACCTTTGTGAGCATCCTTTCTGCTAAAGCCAAAATGAGAGCTTTGGAAAAGGGTACATGGACATCCATCTAAAAGCATGATGGAAGGGTTTTTTCTCAGATATTGTATTCGGGAATTCTTTGGTAGACATGTATTAAATTTTTGGACACATGGACAAGGTAGTTGTTTGAAAAAAACGCAGGTCAAAGAGATTTTTGGATATTCAAGCAAATACAATTGGCAGTTGTGAAGCCAAATTCAACAAACTTTGTCTATCCCGCCTGTGCTAAAATGGAAAGAAAAAAAAAATACACATTTCACATTGTACGAATCTCGTGGACTATTCTTAATTGTACACTATTTGATGCTCCATCATATAGAGAAGTCTAAAAATGATAGCATAGAATTCTATCGACGTTACCATTGCACCCTAGTTGGTGCAAGCACTAGTTATATAATAGCGTCCCCTAAATACAATAGTTTTTATGAATAATTTAAATCTATAATAAATCATGACAAATTTTGGAAAAAAATCTAGTTGAAAAGAAACACAAAAAGAATGAATCAATGCCAAAAATTTATATCTGTAAAAGAATTTTAATAATTGGTAGAACAATAGATATTTGGAGATTTTATTTTATGAATTTAAGAAAAAGTTAAGAGCTAATACCTATGACAATGCAAAAATTAAATTATTGTAAATTTCAAACAACTTGGACTAATATTATAAAATCCACCAATTATAGTGAATTCGGAAGGTCTCACCATAGAAGATTAAGTTTACAAGAATAGATGTCATGTATTTATGATATGGTTTTATAGAAACATATTATGTTAGAGGATAATTTTTTTACAAGGTAAAATTTGCATCTATACATACAATAACCATACTCAAATAGCGCCAATTTGGTAAAGTTTACATAATTAATAATATTGGTAAATTAAATAATCAGAATGGAGGATCTTACCATTGGTTACCTCAAGGAGAATATGAATTATAATGGTCATGTTTATCATCCTAGTTGTTTGGGATTCCTTTAGTATCTTGGCAGGGTGTAAAAATCTCAAACTAGTGAACCACTATCCTATCCAACCAACTGGACCCAACAACTATGCTAGGAATAATCATGTAAAGAGCTAAGGTCATAGGATAAAGTCATGACTAGTTTGAAACAAGGTTCAACTATGAAGATAAATTGTTGTATCTCATATTATTATATTAGGGGTGACATCCTCAAGACAACAAGGTTATGTACACAATGATTGGCTAACCTACCAACAAAGAGTGACTCACACCTACTCATGTTTAGTGTACATCTGAGATATAATAGGAATCATAGTATATTGTGCACTATACCCTAGGTCCCATCCTTTTCTCATTCTTTTTGTTGATATGGTGGCAAACAGACGTTTCAAGTATGTACAAGTTTAGAGGATTAGGACAAGGTCTTCACTGAAGGGGCAATACACTATCACACACATTCATATTGGGGGGTTTAAAATGGGCAAAAAAGGGGGTAATATAATGCCTAAATAGGGGGTAGGGGTTTTTTTCGGGGTGGTGAGTGGGGCTTTATATGGGAAAATAGGTTTGGGGGTATTGGAGGGGGGTGGTGAAAGGGAGTTTGGGACAATATTTTTTGAAAATAGGGGGATTCTTTAGTATGTCACGAATACACGTGCTATGATTCGGGTTCACTAAGTAAAGCCCCCGTGAGGATTAAGAATATCCCATACTACATTAGGGAGCATTGCTAAGTAAGGAACCTACCTAGCCTAATGGATTCTAATTGTGACTATGTTTAGGCAATCAATGATGAGTCTGTACACCCAAGAAGAACTAGCTTCCAAAATATATCGCCCTGTGACCTTAGCAATTTTTCTAGTTGTATTTTTTTTCAATATGGGTAGCACATGGCATATATCACCCTTATGTTGTAGGTGACTACTACTAGCATACCCTCTTGAATCAATGATTACGCCCTGTGACCTTAGCAATTTTTCTAGTTGTATTTTTTTTCAATATGGGTAGCACATGGCATATATCACCCTTATGTTGTAGGTGACTACTACTAGCATACCCTCTTGAATCAATGATTAACTCTAATTATCATTTCTCACATAGCTGGTAAGTACTTGTACAACAATTTTTGTATCATGACCAAGGTAGCCTTTGTCAACCCTTCACCTCTATGAACTAAATAAATATCGACTAATCCCTAGAAGTAGCCCTAGTGATAAATTTACACCTAAGAATTTGAGGGCTCGGGATATAGGATTATACCTTCAATCTATTCTAGTTGACATGATTTTATGTTGATGGTTTAGTTTCATCCTAAGTGGTAATAGACCTTTGATGTATATGGAATATGGTCCACTCCAAATTTTGATACTATTCAAGGAGCATATTATTTTTTAGACTATTAGCCATACCACTTAGACAACATAATGGATTTTTCCATGAGCACGTGAGCCTTGGGGCTAGCGACGTGTTGGTGATGGGTGTGCTTGTTTGCTTAGTCATTCGATGGACTGTAGTAAAGATAGTTTCTAATGAAGAATAGACAGGTAACAATTGGAACGAGTTAATAGTATAGTTTTGAGCATATCTTGATGTGGAAATAGTATACTTGACCTTAATTGGGATGTGGAAAAACACTCGATCTAGTATGAGATACAACAAATCATGTTCTCAATTGCTCGTTGGTGCAAAATATTGGAGAAAAGAATGTGATCCATGAAGTAGTGCGTAATGCACCAACATTCCTTTACATGGGATGCACTATGGGCTAATGATAGTTAGCTATTGCTGATGTGTCAATCTCTTACTATGTATATGTTAGTCATTATGTATATGACACATGTAATGGAGCTAGTCACTATATTTATGTGACATATGCTTGAGCTAGCTACAGTGTATATATGACCTATGCTAGAGCTAATCACTATGTGTATATGATATATATGAGCTAATAATCTTATGTATATTTGATACGTGGTCAAGTCTCTCTCTCTCTCTCTCTATAGAGGTGAGAAAGTATAAAAGGATATATAACCTTTGTGTAATTGTGTATGTTTGTATATCGCTTGATGGCAATTAATTATTGGACTAAGTTTAATAAACAATCCCTGGTTTACAGAAAGATATCAAAGATGTACAAAAGGAGAGAATAAAATCCATCTAACTTTCAAGGGAAAACTACAGAGCCTCTAGTTTCCCTTGAGGGGATATGTAGACATGAAGAGTTGTCACGACCACAATGATTAAAGAAATTGTGAAACCAACATTTGTGCTAGACCAAGGGTGTTTAGTTGAAATTGGTACTTATTATCAATTAATTAAAAAAATTGTAGCAACTAAAGGGTGGTTGTTACACCATAGTAAATGATAACACTATGGGAGAGGAGCCAATAAATGTATGGGGTCCAATACATGTTATAGAAGGTGAATAGAATAGGCCAATAGATGAACAAAATAGACCTTATAATGGTGCACTAAAATTGTCCCATCAATGCATATCCCCAAAAAGATGCCTCTAAATTTCAAAAAACAACCACTCATGTGGTGCCACATCAACACACCATTAAACATGACTTAGTGCACACGTATTGGTCTTATCATTCTTTAGGACCATTTTTGACACGTTAAAAAAAAAAATGTTGTGACATCATATTTGACCATGTGGCCTTGAAATTTTATTTTTAAGTAGGGGACTTGACAAGTAAACTCTTGTAAAAAATAAAGAATAATTTGAAATTTTCACATAAGATTTTGAAAAGCACAAAATTAGAATGAGCATTTAATGGCTCCTCTCCCCTAATATAATTCAGAGTTCCACACCACTATCGGTCAAATATGGAAAAATATAAATTAATCCTATCTATAATCCCAATTTCACATACAATTCAAAATCTAGATCAAACCCACCTACCATACTTAGGATTCCACTCATTTCACATACAAAAAGCCACAGATGTCACATACAAAAAGCCACAGAAGATGCCTTAGTTTTGCATTATGTGCAAAATGTTTCAACAGTTCTGAAAAAGACTGAGAGATTCGCTGTCGGCAGAAAAGTTGAAATGGGTAAAGGCAATCAAGAACTTATCCACACAGCAGCACAAGGTAAAGATAAGCTCAGTCAAAAAGAGATTCACGTGATTCGCATAAACCAGTACTTGTCATTGACATAGGCCATACTTGCCCACATACCCAATGTCGTCCTGTCTACTGAAAGTACTGTTAAACAATAAGAAATTAAAGAAACCAGATATTTCCATTGATTTGCACATTGTTTTTATCCTTTTCCCAGTGCTCATACATTCACCTATTCGTTGTCATTCACCTATTCGTTGTGGGGCTCATTGTACTTTCCTATCTTTGTCAAATCACTTTTGAGTCATCAGACATTGAAAAAATAAATAGTTTTTGAAGTATCCAGAAGACTCTTTACCATCTCCATGAACCGTCCTATTTTTCTATATAAATGAGCCAATCTACCAGCTAAGGAGAAGAGAAGAGAAGAGAATGGGAATGAAGATGACAGGGAAGAGTATAAGTCTGAGCACTGTGCTTCTGCTCTGTGTTCTCCTCATGAGCGTTGGTAAGTTGATATTATCAACATGTTAAATGTTTTTTAATAGTTAGTGCATGCCATTTCTCTATTTAACTGTGAAAGATCTATTATAGATCAAAGTTTTAGTTCACATTCAGTGATATTATCAAAATGATGTGCTTGAGGAAATCTGGTTTCTTTAATTTCTTAGTGTTTTCAACCCATGTTTTGGATTCATTTATTTTACTTTATAAGAGATTTATTTTACATCAACTTTTGAATTTAGGCACTTTGATCTATCATCAGAATAGACATACACCACTGTCTTTAATTTCTTATTGTTTTCAACCTATATTTTGAATTCATTTATATTTATGTTAAATGTTTTATTATTCTTTTCCTTTTTGGAAAAAGGTGGTTAGAGTCATGAACTTTACTACTAGAAGAAAAAGTAGTACATAAGAAGAAATGTTTTATTATTCTTAACCTATAAGAAGAAATTTTTTATTATTCTTAACCTATATCATTTCTGAGTTTATCTAAAAAAAGATTTATTTTACATCAACATTTCCATTGGCACTCCCCATCCATCATAAGAATGACATCTTCTAAGTTTTATGCATTGCAGAAATGTGATGCCTTTAGTTTCTTATTGTTTCCAACCCATATTTTGGTTCATCTATTTTCATTCATGTTAAATGTTTTATTATTCTTAACCCATGTCGTTTCTGAGTTTAACTGAACAAGATTTATTTCTTAACCCAGACATTTCTGAGTTTAACTGAATAAGATTTATTTGTGAACCCATGTCATTTCTGAGTTTAACTAAATAAGATTAATTTCTTAACCCATGTCATTTCTGAGTTTAGCTGAATAAAATTTATTTGACATCAATATGTTGATTCACACTCTGTCATCTATCATCAGAGTTAGATTCACACTCTACTATCTATCATCAGAATCACACCTGCAAAATCTGATGCCTTCAATTTCTTATTGTTTTCAACTCATATTTTGGTTTCATTTATTTCCATGTTAAATGTTTTCTTATAATATGATTTCTAGCCCTAATTTCATATTTGTTGTGGAACTCATATTTTGATGCAGAGATGGAGGGTGCAGAGGGACGAATGTGTAAGTCTCAGAGCCACTCATTTAAAGGGTATTGTGTGAGCGACACCAACTGCAAAAATGTCTGTCGAACTGAGAAATTTCCAACAGGAAGTTGTGATTTCCACGTAACCAGTCGAAAATGCTACTGCTATAAACCGTGTGCTTGAAACATTTTGTTGTACAGCTTTGTCTTTCTATTGTCAGACTGTTTTCCTATCGTCAGCTCTATGTTTTTCTACTGTGTATTTCTCTGTTCAGAATAAATTATGTGGTGTGATCTTGGCGTCATCCTTTGCCTTGGGGACTTTACATTGATCTCGAAGGTTGCTTCCAGTGTATAAGATTCATCATTCAATAAATAACGAAATGTTTCTTCTGTTCTAATCTTGTTTAAACATAGGTTATTTGATTTAAAAATTATACAGTTCAGTCTTAATAATAACAATATCATAGTAGATTTTATCTAAAACTAGTATTACAATCAAATTTACTATTATTTTCTTCTTTTATCTATAGCTGCTTTGAATATTATTCTTCTATAAATATCCTTTTTCTATTTCTCTTCTGCCCTCACAATTAATGATGCATTAATGATGTATGTATAATAGATTTCCACTAAACACACTTCCATCACTTTTCAAATGCTAATAAATACCATCTCCAAGGGGATCATTTCATTAACCAACACCACAGTTCCAAAAGGAGACAACTCTATAAAAGTATGCATTTTTTTAACATCACTCTCCACAAATAATAAAGTAATCAAACATAAATTGGGGTACCACTCTAAAAGGGTTGAACCATTATTCTATTTTCTCCTCCATTTCACAACAGTTTCTTGGTATTGGTGCATTAAATTTGGTAACTTTTATTGTGGAGACTTGTAGGAAATCTTTCTACGAATGCCCATATGCAAGTAGTGAAGATGAAGTTGATCATAGTAGGAAGAAAGAGAAAATAATTATCATTGGAACAAAATAGTTATTGTGGATTTTCAAGAATGAATTATAATTCCTTTTCTCCTAAATAGTGGATTATAATGTTGTATGCATGTGATAAATGCAACAATTATGAACATATAACTTAAATTCATAGAAGTTGCTTTGTGAAACCACCTAGACAAAATACGAACATGAGCATACCAAGGCTAGACAAAAAGAAAAATCTACAAGAGTTTGGAAAAAGGAGGAAGAGCAAGATAATCAAAAGAAGAAGAAATCCATGCTTCTAAAATTGTATTTCATGTACAAAATTGTGGAGAAGAACAAATCCACGGAGAGTTAATCATTGCATCATCTTTCAAGGCCATGTAGAATATCATTGGACATATTGTTGTCATTGATGTCAATGGTAAATATTGAAGGTGTATGACAAAGGTGTTGATTATCATTTAGTCCCCCTTAGTGTCAAGGTGTCACAAGTTAGTATAATTTAATCATTGTCATCTCATGTTAGAGCATCTACGCTATGAATTAATTTAAGTGATCAAGGAATGATTTAAAAAGCTCTTTTATATGATGTTAATGACATCATCATGTATCAGTCTTAGTTTTTTGTGGAAGTTTAGAATTTTCTATGGTGTGTTTTTGAGTTCTATTGCTTAGATTGTATATGTGGTAGCATTTTGTTTTGTATCACATTATACTCTAGAGATGTAATATATAGCTTGTGGTTTGGAAGTAATGCAAAGTGACACATGTAGTTTGGCACTCCGCGGTTTTAGAGGTTTTAGTTGAGCAGATAGAAAATAAATGACATAGAGCTCATAGTGTTTGTAGAAACCAAAAAATGGTCAATGCCTATAGCTCCCCTTTTTAACATGTCTTCTATATTAGTTGCTTGGTCTTTATCATTCGTCGATATTGTATCTTTTTCATTAATTAAATACTTTTAATTATTTAATTAATTGTTAATTATGTCCTAAATCACTCTTTTCATTGGTCCAATCAAATAATTTTGTCAATTATTTAATCATGCTATCCTCTTGGCATTAATATGTCCTTAGGTAAATAATTGTTTAATTATTTTGCCCCTACCCTAATATCCCTCATATGATAAATAAATATTTGTATTCATTTATCCTTTTTCTTTTCTTTCCACAATTAAATAAATTTATTTTATTTAATTGTCTAATTAACTAATATGTGGAGGGATTAATAATATATTTTTTATTAATTCACTCCACTTATCCACTTTTCATGCTAATTCATCTCCTTATTTTCTCTCCACTTATCTCTATTTCCATTTTAATTTTCCTTTCACTTATCTCTATTTACTTTCCAATTTTTCTCCACTCCCACTCCCACCTACTAGTTTCCTTTTCCACTTAACTATTTCCATTCTAATTTTTCTCCACTCCCACTCCCACTCCCATCTACTAATTTCCTTTTCCACTTAACTCTTTCCTCCTTCTGTTTCCTCTTCTACTTAAGTTATTCCTCACTCCTTTCCTCCACTTGCAAATGACATATTTTGTTGAAAAGAAATATTTATAATATTTATTTTCACTTAACTCTATATAATTTCTATTTCTTCCTCCACTTGAATTTATCCTCACTTAATAATCCCTCTCATTTAATCTCATCCATGCTTTTAGTCCCAAATTGATCTTAGGCATCCAATCAATCCTCATTTTCCTATAAATTGCAATAATTTGTCCTCATTTTGACAAGCATGATTTCTAGTATCCTTTTGATTACTCCATCAACTTTCCTTGTCTGTCATCATATTAATTCACTCATCTTTTTTAGAACAACATTAGTTTAGGGCTAGTATGAAGAAAAAATCCTTCACTGTGCCCAAGGATCTGACGAACCCGAAGGAGTCTATCTAGAGGATTGTTTCTCTGGAAGAAAACATTGTTGATTTCCTGAAGCAGCTTACTTAACCCTTGGAGGATTTTTTTTGTTGGGTTTCTCCGTGTGCTAGTCTGTTGGTGTCTATTGGTAGTTCAATAGTCTTTGTTTTTCTATTTTTTCCTTTTTTTTTTGTTTTGGTTGGTGCTGCTTAGTCTTTGCAGTTGTCATGTTTTCTGCTCCTTAATGCTTATCTTTCTTTCTATTATGTAAAGGGTTTCAAGGCCCCTTCAAAACTCATTTTTGCCTTAATCAAAATTGTTAGTTTAGAGGAGAGAGAAGAACAATGGAGTGGAATGAAGGATTTTCAGAATGTTTAGTTAGTTTTGTTATTTCGTTTCATGCTTTATGAATTCATAGCTTCATTGATGTGGTAAGGATTTCATTTTCATGATGTTATATATTTCATGGTGGATTTTATCATGTTTATCTCTAATTCCTATTTTCCTAGTCAACAATGTTAGTTCATAGTTTAGAGCGATGTTCCAAATGAATGTGCTAATTTATCGTAAAATGCATTAGTAGGAGGAAGTAAGTAGAACTTGTATAGGGTAATGCATAGTGTGTCCCCTCTCCTAAGCTAGCATATTGGCTTTGGACCTATCCGAATGCATGTTTGATTAAGGATTTTTCTTACATGGCTGACTTGTAGATATTAAATTTTTTCTCAACTGACATAATATTGTAATTGTTAATAGTTTCGACGAAATACTCCCAATTTTGCAACAACTTCCACATAAAGAGCTCAAAATGATATATTTAACCCGGACAAAAATATGATATTGTTGAGATATTTTAAAAATATACAATGGTCTTCATTATATAAGAAAGTGGTTGGAAAATAAATAGTATAGATAGAGACACATGTCCCAATCATGTGTAGGAGTAGGTAGGGTAGGTATTGAAAACTAAGTCAGTGAAAATAATAATACAACCTAGGAAACATCAAATAGAAACTAGTAAAATATGTTGGTTACCTAAGTTGAACTTAAGCACCATAAATAGGTGAAAACCTATTTACTCTAGAACATCCCCCCTTAATTCTAACTTAGGGAGAAAATTATAGTATGAGATGCATTAAGGGTCTCAACAATAAGGTTATGTTAGGTACCCATGTACAACTAGAATGCAACATAATCTCTCACAAATGGAGAAAAAGGAGAAAACCTCATATGATAAAATTCCTCTTCAAAAAAGAGATGATGAAAATAAACATAAGTGATAGAATGAGTCATGTATGAAGGTCTCAACACTAATAGCCCCCCGAGAACTACATCCATCACAAAACAAAATATATCCCTCTATAGGAGGGAAAGAGAGAGGCTAGGTAGTCTCACCATAATGAATAATATCCTACAAGTATGGTAAGTGTTTGAAGGCAAAACAAGATCTAATGCTTATAAACCAGTTGTCTCCCCTTAAGAAAAAAGACAAGTATAGATGTAGGTGTGATGAAAGAAAATAGGTGCAAGGGGAAATCACTAGGATGTATAATCAAACTAGGAAGCTTGCGCCTAAAATCTCTTACACATTGGGAGAAAGGTTAATCCACTTGGAATGAGGAAGATCAAGCACTATGAAGATACCCTAATTCCTTCACTTTGAGTTAAAATATGACATGCAAAATGGAAAGAAAATGTAAGAATGGAAAAATTAAATGAAGTATTTAAGCACGCGAGCATATACAAAGTGTAAATATGATGCCACAAACATATCCAAAAACCAAAATAGTGACTGACCTATTATTTGAATTGTACTCCAAAATGCCATGTATAGAGCGCCTTTGAGGATAAGGGGCAAGTAGGAAGTGTAATGGAAGAAAATTGGTGATAAGAGGAGGATGCTCACTAGGATGGATAATCAAGGCCAGGAATCTCACCAATTTTTCTCTCTGAATACATTAGGAAGGAAAACAACCCTCTAGGCTTAAGAGGACTCAAGCACTGAATGGGTGTGAGAGTTTTCCTTCACTATATGGATTATTGAAATTGTATAAATGAAATGAGGCAATGAAAGTTGTAGAATTAGACTAAGGTGCCAAAAGGGTTTTATGTTATGCAAAGGAAATATCAAACTGAGAAATTAAATTCTAAAATCAAATCTGAGAAGCTAACACAAAGACTAACCTACACATTAAATCTTAGTCCAAAAATCCTATACGGGGTAACTTGGAGTGTATGGGTGACCAGACTCACCCTTGATTATGGGAGGCACCCTGTAGGGGGTGACCATGAGTGTAAGGGGTGATTGGACTTTCCCTTGACTATGGGAGGCACCCTTGATCTACTAAAAATGATGAAAATGTCAAGGATCTATACTCAGACTGTCAGATCTTCTTGTAGCCAAATTTGAAACTCTATCATTTATCACCTACACAGAGAAAATGGGAATAATTTTGGGATAAAGGGGGTTTCCTCAGTCAAACCCCTATTTAAGAATTAACCGTGAAATACAATTGAAACTACATGAAAGGAAATGAAGCATTTTGTTAGCAGTAGAGGCTTGTTAAGTATCTTATACATTGATGATACAAGTGCTTATTGAAATGAGATCACAAGTGTTGATGAAATAACAAAACTTCATAAAGATATAAAAGGAAATCACAAAAGACATGCTTACATAATGATTGCAAGGCTTTCCATCAAGATAAGATGAATTTCTTTAATGCTTGAATATGGTTGACTTCTCCTTGAATGCTTGTTTTCTTATGTCTTGATAAGATTTTTTAGGATAGATCAATTTTCTATGGATGGATTGATGGATCCCAAAATGAGGGAGGTAGCCTTGTACTTATACCTCACCTAGAGATTTTAGGGCATAAAAATCATAGGAGGCCAACACGGATTTAGAACACTACCTAAAATCAAAATACCTCTCTAATTTAAATTTGAGTCCAATCTACAATGTAAGGGGCACATCCCAATGTAGGAGGTGACTTGGGTCACCCCATATATCTCGGGCCACCCTTTACGAGTCAATCAGGGATCAAATTTAGATTAGGGGTAAATATGAATATGGGGATATTCAAAATGTATGTGAAATAAAGGTGTGATAAATAGAAATATACAAAAGGCCACTCATAATGAATTTGGGCCTACGTACAAAAGGGATGATGATTGAATGAAATAATTAAAGAGAGGACACCTAAAACTAAGGGCCTACATTAATTAAATTGAGAGAAAGGACTAAAATGCATAAAAAAATTCCTATAATGTATAGAAGAATAAACACACTAAAATGGGTTATACACAAGCATGGAATTGGACATAATAAGAGGTGCATACAATTTATGATGCTACATTTAGCTTGTACTTTAGTGGGGGTATGAGTCTACACTCATACACATAGTAAATTAGAAGAAATAAATATGGTAGAGAATATATGAGATCATTGACAAGGCTTAAAGAGCTAAGAAATCACTAAGTTTAAGGGAAACCCCCAAACTAGAAGGATCTTAACTCACACAACCATGTGAAAGGGTACATAAGACAAAATAAAGAAAAACTCATACCACATCTTACTAAGTCAACTAGTTGAAGAGACCTTAATAACCAAAATGTGTTAACCAATAGTATCACTCTTAGAATGCTATTATAAGAGAACAAGTGGCCCCGTAGGAAGAGCAAGACAAAACATCAAATATGAGACAAGACTCCATGATACAACCCACTAGAAAAGCTATGCGATCATGGATGAGAGAAAAAAGAAACCATGAATGCCACAGGATAGCGATTTGTGTTATGCTAGGTGATCCATGAGAGAAGAAGAGTATTAGGGTGCTAGAAAGAAGTTGAGTCCACTTTTTGGCCAAAAAGTGGAACTCTTTTCCCTATTTTTCAAAATTTGTCCCAATTGATCAAAACATTTGAAGCACTTAAAGATTCAATCTTAAGAAAACTCCATAATATGATATGTAGTACTCAAAGTCTAGTTTCCCAATATGTAATTTATATTAATACCCAGATAATAAAAATTGGATTTCACTAGGTGTTTCCAAAAATAACTATTTAAAAATCACCTTTTTGGGACCTTCCATGCTTGCGTACGACAACCATAATTTGACCTAAATGAAAGTATTTTTTTGAATCCTTTTGGAATATCACTTTTAAGACACTCAATATTGATGAGCATACTTTTTTGTAATTTTTTACTGGATATATTTTTTTCTACTATTTTTTTATTGGGCGTAATTTTTATTTTGAAAACCCCTCGTGTAGGACAAGCATAAGTTGACTTAAACTCGTCATTTTTGAGTTTTTATTTTTTCCAAAGTGAAAAGAATTGTCTGTAGTTTGATGTCATATCATTTATTTTTTCAAAAAATATGAAAATAAATTTGTGTTGTAAAAAATAAGGAAACCTATTATTTCATGCTTATTGAGCTATTTTATTTGAAATTATTTAAAAATAAACTATGTATTTATAATATATGTAATCATATCTAAAATGGGTTTTAATTTGGTGGAAAAATTCTTTAGAAAACATCTTTTTGCAAAAGTGGGGTTCGCACGCAAAAAGTTCCTCTAAAAGTGGACTCAACTTTTTGCACTTACCCATTAGTCTAACAAGTTGTGCTATGCTAGTTCCACTCATCCAAAAGAGAGGTCGGTGCAAATATAGAATTGATAGTATAGAAAGCTATGTTATGCTAGTCAACCCATCCAAGGACAACCAAGAAAATAACTATTTACAAGAAAATCCACCAGAAGAAGATTGTCCCAAGAAAGTGTTGTCTCCAAAGGAAATATTCTATATAGTACAAAAATATCAAAGGAAAGCATTATTTCCAAGGAAAATATCAAAAGGATTTTCCCAAGGAAAAGATTTTCTCTAAGGACATCTGCAAAATGATTGCCACAAGGAAAGCATTTTCTCCAAAGGAACCATATCATATAATACAAAAGATAACCAAGGAAAACATTGTCTCCAACTTGGACATCTTTCATATAGTGCGTTCAAGGAGGTTGAATTTATGCTTCCCTCCTTAAGATGGAAACATAAAGCTATGATGGAATCTTAATGAAAAATAGAACAAGAATATCCACCTTCAACGCTAAGGAGATATCCCTTAAGCAACAATGTATACATAAACCTAGAGAAAGAGGAATAGCTCTTTGTAAAGTCAAGCAAAGATAATTGTCTAAAAGATATCTTGAAACATGTGTAAAGGGATCCTTAGGAGGAAGATATATTTCTTCTAAGACATGTACCTCCAATAGGAGTTCTTGAACAAAAATAACATCTTCGAAACCAAGAAGGGAAGGAGAACAAGAATTCACCTTTTAGCCCCCTATTACTAAGTAGGAAAATCAGATTCTTAATGAAGGATGACACATTTTAATACCCCAAATAAGGGATTTATTTATTCATAGACATTTTATTTGAAGCCAGGAAGAGCATTAAATAGGGTTGTGAATCTCCTAAAAATAGTAGATCCTCATGTAGAACAAACAACTCCATACAATAAAGGATATCATGTGATAAACAAATACCACACAATCAAGAGAAACTAGATCCTTAGAAAGGAACAAAATATTGAGAAATGAAACCTTCCCCCCCAAGGGTGAAGGAAAGGGAAAATATTAAACATTATATGTCCTAAGTGATAGATTTTTTTATATCAAATATATGCTTCAAAGCAATGAAAATATTGTAAACAAGGATTTAAGTCTCCTAAAAAAGATAGGATCCTTGTGTAAAAAATAAGTCCATGCAAGGAAGGAAATCATGTTATAAAAGAAACATTTCAACAAAGGGATAATGAATCTTTTGGAAAGATAGAGAATTTAAGCATTCACCTTTCCCCCAAAGCATGAAGAAAAGGAAAATGATAAAGAAGAATCAAGTACACATACATTTTCTTATTTATAGGTAAGAGAATAATTGGTGAAGGACAACACATAATGTAACCCATATAAGGGATTATTTATAATAGACATGCACTTTCAAGAAAAGAAAAAGGTTGTAAATAAGTATGTAAACCTCCTAAAAAGGATACAATCCTCATGTAGAATAGATAATTCCATGCAAGAAAGGATAGCATGTTATAAAATTCATAACTCAACAAATGGAGAAAATGGGTCCTTAAGAAAGGTAGGAGATTGAAACTTTACTCTTGCCCCTAAAGTGTGGATACATAAAAAGTACAAAGTGGTCACATAAAAAGATAAAGAGTGCACATAAAAGATAATAAAAGACTCCATGATCTTGCTTAATAGAAAATTGTGTTATGATATGGGATCATAGAGGAGAGAAAAAGACAACCATGGATGGCACAGGCTAGCCAGTTGTGTTGTGCTAGGTGATCCATGAGAGAGAGAAGAAATAGAGAAAAGGGGAAAATGGTCTATAAAATTGTGTTATGTTTGTTCCACCCATCAAAGAGAATGTAAAGAGGGAGTTGATGGTCTAGCGCATGCTAGTCAAATTATGAAAATCTATGAAAATGAGAGGTTTAATGGTCTAGCAAATTATGTTATGCTAGTCAACCAATCTTGAAAATGTATGCAAAGGAGAGGTCAAATGAAATAGAAAGTTGTGTTATGATAGTTAAACCAATCCTAAGGATAACCAAGGAAAGCATTGTATCCAAGTAAATCCACCAAAAATGTATAAAGGAGAGATTTGATTCTAACAAGTTTTATTACTCTAGTGTATTCTACGTGACATGTCTAAAGTAAATAAAATATTTGTAATAAGGAGGTCATATATGCCCCCATTAAGATGGAAAAAGAAGACTATTTTGACATCTTAAGGAAAATAAGAACAAGAATAAATCATGTTTAACACCAAGGAGTTATCCCACAAGCAACACCCTGTCCAAGCCAAAGAGGCCACAACTCTTATATGGTCAAGGAAGGGACAAATGTAAAAAAGATACCATGCAACATGTGTAAAGGGATCCTTTTAAAAATAGAAGGAATTATCATTGCCGAATAGAAGGAAAGAATTAACACCTTCCCTATGGCTAGGTAAAGGGATTCTTGAGTAAGGATGACACACTTTTAGCCCCCAATTAAGGGATTTGTTTACCATGGATACCCAATTATGAAAAAAGAAGAAGTTATGACCAATGATACATACCTCTTGTATAAGAGAGAATACCTAATCTAATTCTATGTAAGATTGGATATCACATAATAAACAAATGCCACTTAACCAAGGGAAAAGTGAATCCTTAGAAAGGATGAGAGAGATTGAAATACTACCCTTTCCCCCCAATTGTAGAGACAAGAATAAGATTAAGGAGGACTATTATGTTACTCACAAAATACAATCACACCTAAAATTTTACCACCATGAATGCCAATGAGCCCCCAAGGGTAGGGTAACAATGTCACATAGTGTGGAGAAAAATAATAGGAACTTAAATTTTATTCAAAGTAATCATAATTAAAAATCAACTCATTGTGACATGTTATGTGAATGATATCATAATCAATGAGTTTCTGGATTTTGAAATGCAAATATTGACATTTGTTAGTAGGATGGTCATGATATCAATGATACATGCAAAAAGGAAGATTAAAAAGGTTTTGAATATGCTTCTTCTTTTGTGTAGGCCGATTAATCAACTTAGCACAAAGAAGGTTAGGCAAATTGATTTCTTGATTAAAGGTAGACAGAAGAAATTTTTGATGATAAAGGATGGGATGTAGAAAAGGGAGGAGGTTTGATATTTAACACTTCCATAGGTTTCTCACGAGTTTCAAAGATTTTTTACACACATCCAAAACTATATTTGAGATTATGAGTTGAATTGTTTGGAGAATTGGGTTAAACAAATGACACACTAGGCCATTTAAAGGGTCCTATGTTAAAATTAGGAACTTTGTATTTTCCCACAAAAGATGGTGTAAATTCTAATGACCCCCAATCATATTATACAAGGGAACTTCTAGGAGGAGAAGATATGTTTTTTTGAAATTTTGTAGGAATTGATGACGAATCAGATTCAATTCATAAGTAACTTTGTGATTTATCATCAACATCAAGGGTATACATGATATTTTTATAGAAGAACTTCACTTTGTGATGAAGTGTTGAATAAATAGTGTCCATGGAATATATCCATGGCTTTCCTAAGAGAATATTATAATTAAGAGCACTAGGCATGACATGAATAGGTGTGGGTAAAATTATAGGACCTACTTTAACAGGTAAAGTAGTAATACCTAAGGTTTGTTTAGTAACATGATCAAAGCCATGGATAGGAATAGAATCAAGTTTAATTGATGAGATATTCACATTAATTTTATTAAAAAAATCAATGATATAGACATTAAGACCATATCCATTATCAACTAAATTTCTTCAAATAAGATTATCATTGATAAGGATAATAACCATAAGACAATTATGTTGATCTTAAATTTCCTTAGGAGAAAACTCATCTTGAGAAATCACAAATTGAGCTTTATTATTGGTTACATTCATGAAATCCAATATGGGAATTATATTAGTTTTCATAGGAGGTGGACCAATCATGTTTCTCAAGGCTTGTTTAATGCTTCATGATATGTAGGTGAAGTTTGAAGAAGTTCCCAAAGAGATATCTTGGCAGAAGTATCACGAAGTTTTTCTACTAAATCATATTCCTTTCTAAGACTTTGAGGAAGATGAGGTGTAGGAGGAAGCACTGGTTGCGAAGTAGGAAGAGAAGGGGGAACAACTAAAATTTTAGGTTTTTTATCGTTTCTTATGTTATGTGTATGAGAAACCACATGATAGTCATGTTTTTAAGAATCTTTCACTATAATGACTGGTTTATTTTGAGGTTGAGGGGTATCTTGTTGAAGATGGACAACAACCTTAGGATTTTGAATAACCAAAAAATTGAAAACATTGACTTGACTAGGTTCTTAAAAGAGCATCAAGGATGGTCTCCTCTTTCTCCAAAATGCCTTCAAGAGTATAATTGCAAATGTATGTAACTATATGTGTGTGTGTGTATTTAAATGCAAGTGCATACAAGGAATGAAAGAATCTATATGAAATGGAATGATTGATAACTATAATGCATGAAATGGGAGATAAAAATATAAACATTTTGTGTCCTTTTTTGAAAATGAATACATAAAATGAAATAATGTAATGCATATTGTTGATCCCCTGGCTTGCAGTTGGTGTTAGGGGCCGAGGGACAATTCTAAAAGTGTTGCAGAAGGTGGGACAGGGTGCACCTTACAACATGACCTCTGAGATTTTACAAGTCATCTCTTCGTGGTTGGTGTTTGGGAAAATGGATGGGAGGTCACCTTTAGTCAAACAACCTAAGCTAGGGGGACGAAGCATCGAATCAAAGCTTTTATTGGTTGAGAAGAGAATTTGTTAGGTGGTATTTTAAGAGGTTTCACCTTCTCTAATATGAGCTCTATGTTGTCACTCACTCACAAAATGGTGCACCATGTTCTCTTCATTATTGGCAGGAGAACAAGAATACAAAATCTTTGGATATAGGGATCACACACTCATATCATATTGTGGGAGGAATCTGCAAGGGTCTAAATTAAGTTACATCACTCCTAAAGAAAAACTAAGCCTCCCCAACAGAGGACACAATATTCGATACTAATTATAGGTACACATAATTAGTTTGAATATGGGTGAAAAGGAAGGCCACACATCCCCAAGAAAATTGTCTTCCAAAGGAGGACCTTATAAACAATATAAGAAGATTGGACCACACCTATGAGAGCTTAGAACATGAAAAATTGATTAACAAAAAAAAAAAACCTAGTACACAATCCCCATGATTTATTTAAAAACAAACATGCCAAGGCGAGAGAGAATTCCCCATAATATATATGTTATAGTATGCCCCCTAGACGAAAAACCATAGGGTTTTGTTCTCAGAAAAGTAAAAATCTCTACAAATAATACAATATATTTCTTTGCGTATTGTACAAGGGTCCAATATTACCGATCTTTATAACTTTACAAAATGTCAGGGCTTTATATAACAGCCCTAAGAATGATATCAGAATAATTATAATTATGTTATAATTGACCGGCATGCCAAAAAATGGTATAGATTGCTCAATTCCTTGTGCTACAAGAAAGTGTTTGAATCTGATTGATTTATCATAGTGCGCTAGTTAGTTGGGTTCAACCATAGAACCACGATGACTTGATCAGAGATACCATGATCGCATGGGCCAATCCTAGCATTAAAAATGTGACAAATGCCTAGAAAAATTGTTAGTCGTGAAGTCTCCTTCAGGAAAGAATAATCCTTGATGATGCATCAGTAGGCGTTATTGAAGAGAGTGTGTTTTGGGGACACGTAGTGGAATGGAAGAATATTGAGGATGTACATTCCCTACAAAGTGTTTAGAAACCCCACTCGACTGAAATGTGTCAACGATGTTAGGATTTTGGGTAGTTTGAACCACTCCGCGTGATCAAAAGACCAAAGGTAAACAAAAAAGGTGTTTATCAATGTAGGAGGCTACATTTTGGCAAATTTAGGGGGATCTCAGTCTTTTGAGAATGAACCATATAATATTTAGCTTTGCATACCAGAGCCTTATCCATTGGGTTGGGAGCCAACTCAGTTTTGGTTTTTGAGATAAATTATCTTCATGAGTTTCTTAGACATCGTTTGGGCGATAGAACCCTGCATGAAAAGTGAAAAGAATAGAGATTTTTCTTAAAAGAAAGTCAAAATTTCTAACAGGGCGTGGGTCAAACCAGAGAACTCGAGGCATGACACAATTATAAAAGAGAAACACTAAGAGACAAATAAGGAATAAACTACAAGAAATGTTAGCTAAGGGATGCCAAAATAATATTTCTGGGAAAACCAACTAGAATGGCTAACCAATATCCAAGGAGGAAGGGGAACACCCTGCACATAAAGAAAGTAACTAAATTTGGCCCTAGTTTTGTAATGAAAATTTACATTTAACACCCTGTGATGATAACAACAATAAAAAAGTGATAGATTAATATGTCAAAAGATGAAAAAGAGATCATCCAGGATTTGTGTCTTGAAGGAGTTAATCCTTCCTTTTCTTCAGATGATGAAATGTTTTCCACCTGTCCACTAGATTACATAGGTAAGTTTTGTCCCATAGCCAACCAGATAGAGCCTTGTTGGCGGTTAGGAATCTATAGCCCTGACAAGTTTATTGCCTTGACAGTCGCTAATATTTTTATACTACCAGCTAGGCGTCGATAGCCCCAGTAGAGTTGCTAACATGACTTGGCTTTTTCATTTTCTTCTTCTTTATTTCAATAGTTTATTTTCCTTTTTATTTTATCTCTTGCATCCTTGGCTTTAATATGCATGAATGACCATGATGTCATCCTTCCAAGCTAGGTGCCAAGTTGGTAGAAGAACACTCTAATTTTTCACCTAGCGAAAATAGGAAAGACATCTTAGCATCATTAGTAAAGGTATTTAAGTGAGGAGTGTGAGAAATCTAACTAGATATAACTAATTTCATGAAATGACATACATTAATTCTAAAAATCTTCAAAAAATGTGGTAGTATGCAAAGATATCAAAGCTAATCTCTCATTTTAAGCTGAGAGTAAATGCAGTTACCCTTTTTCACAGATCAAGGTGTAAAAATCTCCTCAAATGACACTATCAGCGGCTAAAACCCAACTCGTAATCCTAGAAATAGACATATGGAAACCTTTATAAAATAGGTATGATACGTCCTTTTGCAAATTGATGTGACATTCTCTTTGATGCAGAGTAAATGAAAAGTACCTATAGAAATGAATGACTGCTCTATAAAAGGGTAATGTATGCGAAAGGTGGCATCAAGCATTTGGCAAATTGGAGAGCCTCAGTGAAGGATTAGCTAAGCTTAGCATAGAAGTATGAAAAATCCTGTGAGATTGACCTTCCCATTTCCTCCAAAACCCTTCTTAGGATTCATAGACGATGATAGGATGGCCACATTGGTTAGTACGGGTGACAAGTTGGTTCTCATTGCCCTGAAATGGGTATTAGGTGAAGGTTTTCTATATAGCAAGGAATTTTATAGGCTAAGAAAAAATATATTATCTAGGTTTGTAGGCTCTTTTCTAGACTTGGGAGAGTCTAGGGATGTGATAGTATTTATTGTAGTGGGGATGTTTGGCAAGATTCGTTGTTGGGGCTCGAGGATGTGCTCATTATGGTTTAAGATGACGACAGGTTGACTGTGGAAATTGACCTGAGGATTTATTTAGAGACAAGAGTGGATGGTTCATTCATTCCATTTCTCATGAATTTCCCCTACTGGCCTCTCAACATCCATTGTTTCTATGCGTGACATGGGATTGAATTTCTAAAGAAATATCTGGACCCCAATGAAGAAATGGCTAAGGAGGAAATAAAGGAATTCTATTTGAGGGTTCTATTTGAGAAAGCCTGGAATTCACCCACTGATTCAAGTCAAAGGGGATCTTCTAACTCAGAAGAAGGTGCAAGAGCAGGAATAAATGAATCAGGAGATGACAATACCAGCTCTGGAGAAGCTTGATCCCTACCTTGAAATAAATTTTGGTGTCGAAAAAACCAAAATGTTATGATATGTAAAAAGTAAATGACAAAAAACCTTTGTTATCTTTTGCAAAAGTTATTTTGAAATATATATAGATACTGAAGATAAGTTTAATATATAAATTTTTCTTGTTTTATCTCAATGTCTACATATGATTTTTCTTGTCATTGTATTCTTTGGAGCACTTGATTCTTTAATTTTTAGAAATGAACTTTGATGTTTTATGTAAAGAATCAAAATATCATAACATGGGGCCTCATCACCATATATAGAACGATGGTGAGGAAAATTATACCTTTCTGAGAATGCAGTAGAAATGAGAAAACCTCGCCGCATTGGCAAGCTTGCTCTTAACAAACAAAAATGATTTAGTGCAAAAAAAATAAAATCATTGCACAAAATTGGGAAGTAATCGAATCGACAATAATAAAAATGAATGTTGTTGTGCACTAACAGTGGATTGACAACTATACACTAGACACCATAAACATATCGTCCTGCGCACTAGCGCTTATTGAAAAGAAATAGACCAAATAAAAATAGCTATTTACACTAACTAATAGCTAAAGGTTTTAGAAGAAACCATTTATTGGGTTTGGGAAATAGTCACCCTTACAACCTAGATTTTGTTTTGGGATTAATGGCTCTGATAAATTAAGGCAAAGGAAAGGTATTTTGTGTATTTCCCTTCTTAGGTATGATACATTAGAGGCGATGACATCATGACTCAACTTAGGTACTTCCTCTGACACCAAGAGAGACGACATCTCCAAATCTTTGATAAGACTCTTTTCATGCTCTGATATGAGAATGAACTTGATAGACTGATAAGAAAATGGTTCCACATGATACCTTATTGGGCACCCACCTATCCTTGTCAAGTGAGTTGCAACAGGGGATTTCTCGATGCTTTCCTCGGGCTGGGAAACTAGTAGTTCTTCCTGGTGGGACATAGGGAATGGTCCAATTTGGATGGTTGGGGCACATTCATCGAGTGAAGCACAAAAAGCTTCCATCTCATCCCATAATCTCATGTCATCATTATTTTCTTCTCTTCACTTGCTGAGGGAATCAATGGGAGATTCCCATGGTTAAATCTCTTCCGAATAAGTCTCTATGATTTTTGACCTTGTTATAATTGGGATTTCATCATCTTCAAGAAAACAAGGGAGCTCAGAAAAGAGAACACTCAGACTACTAGCCTCCAGGGGAAGATCATCTTCTTCGCTTGATTGTGTCAAATGTGGGTCTTACTCACTTTGTTCATTCCTTTGGTTTGAACACCAAACCACTGATCCACATTTGAACAATTAAATCGTATCTGGTATCAGAGACTGAAACTAGAAATCCAAAAGATTATCCCAAATAGGTTCATATCCCGTAGGACATGAAGCTTCTGGAAACTCTTCATGTAGGAATTGGTCCTCCAAGATAGGCTCTATTAAACACGTTTCCTCAATAGAGGCCTCCAACATTGACAAAGAATGCCAAAGGAGACTCTGTTATCATTCAAGCTTTGTGATCCTCAACTCGTACTAAAGGTTGAGAAACATCTCCTGAGAACTGGGAACTAGGTCCACATGAAAAGATTGAGGAGTAACCTAGTCAGCTTGGTTGTAGTAATTTGGGTCCATGATACCGTAACTAGACTGTGACCACTTCTTTTTGCGTGCACTTTTTTACTGCATTTCTATTAAAAATCCAAAGCATGCACTAAATTTTGCACACACATTTATCTCTATCCCATTGGTCATGCTAGGAAAAATGATTGATCTCCTATCTTGCAACTGGCATTGGGGGTCGAGGGGCTATTCTAGAAGTGTTGCAGGAGGTGGGGTAGGGTGCACCCTGCAACACAACCTTCGGGGTTTTAGAATTTGTATCTTCATGGTTGGTGTTTGGGCAAAGGGATGGGAGGTCCTTGAGCCAAACAACCTAAGCTAAGGGATTAAAGCACCAAATCAAATCTTTTGTTGGTTGGGAAGAGAATTTGTTAGGTGGTATTTTTAGAGGTTTCATCATCTCTGATTAGAGCTCTATGTCATCGATCACTCATGACACAGTGCACCATATTCCCTTCATTGTTGGAAGGAGAACAAGAAGCCAAAGTATTTGGACTTAGGGATCACACATTCATATCCTATCATGGGAGGCATCTGCAAGGGTCCAAATTAAGACACATTTCTCCTAAAGAAAAAGTAAGCCTCCCCAACAAAGGACATGATATTTGACACTACTCAGAGGAAGACATAAATAGTTCAAATAGGGGTCAAAAAGGGAGGCCACACTTCCCTAAGAAAATTATCTTCCAAAGGAGCACCTTGTAAACAATATAAACAAACTGGACCACACCTATGAGAGTTTAGCACATGACACATTGATTAAAAAAATGGAAAAGGCACCAAGTACACAATCCCCATGATTTATTAAGAGAAAACATGCCAAGGTGAGAGAGAATGCCCTAGAATATATATATGTTATATTATGCCCCTAGACGAAAAGCCATAGGGTCTTGTTCTTAGAAATGTATAAATCTCTACAAACAATAGACTATATTTCTTCACCTTATTGAACTAGGGTCCAATATTTCCAACCTTTTTAACTTTAGCAAAATTTGAGGCTTTATAGAACAACCATCAATTGAAGAATGATCTCAGAATAATTATAATTTTATTACAATCGATTGGCATGCTGAAAATTTTGGCATGGATTGCTCGCTTCCTTGTGTTGTAGGAAAGTGTTTGAATCTGATTGGTTTATCACAACACGCTTTCCAGCTGGGTTCAACCATAGAATGATGACAACTTAGTCAGAGATGCCATGATTGCATGGGCTAATCTGAGCATAAAAAATATGGTAGCTGACTACAAATGTTGTTAGTCGTGAAGTCTCCTTCAAGAAATAATATTCCCTGATGATGCATCAGTAGGCCTTATTGAAGCGAGAGTGTCAAGATGAAACATGGTGGGCTAGCAAAAGATTGAGGAGGTACATTCCTTGAAGAATGTTTAGAAACCCCATTGTGCTAACACATATCAATGATGTCAAGATTTTGGGCAGTTTGAACCACTCTGCGTGATCAAAAGACCGAAGGTAAATGTGGAAGGTGTTTATCGATGTAGGAGTCTACATTTTGGAAAATTTCTTGGGATCCTACTAAGAATGAATTGTAGAATATTTGTCTTCATAGATTAGAGCCTTATCATTGGCTTTGGAGCCAACTCAGTTTGGGTTTCTAGATTGGTTGTATTCATGAGTTACTTAGACATCATCCGTGCGACATAACTCTGCATGAAAAAAGAAAAGATTATAGATTTTTCTGAAGAGAAAGCCAAAAGTTCTAACAGGGTGCACGGGTCAAAACAAAGAACTCAAGGCATGAAACAACTACAAAATAGAAACAATAAGAGAGAAACAAGGAATAGAGTACAAGAAATGTTAGCCGAGGGATGCCAAAATAATATTTCTAGACATACCAGCCAGAATGGCTAACCAATATCCAAGGAAGAAAGGGGAACACCTTGCATAGAAATCAAGTGACTAAATTTGGCCCCAACTTCATAGTGAAACTTTACATTTGATACCATGCAATGATAACAACATTAAAAGAGAAATAGATTAATATTTCAAAAGATAAAAAAAGAGATCATCCAGGGATTTGTGTGTGTGCAAGGACTTAATACTTCCTTTTCCAAAGATGATGAAATGGTTTCCACCTATTTGTTAGACTACGTAGGTAAAATTTGTCGCATATCCAACTCAATAGTTCCTCTCTCCCAGTCATGCATCTATATCCATGACGAGGTTATCACCTTCATAATTGCTAACATTGATCTACTTCCAGCTAGACATCCATAGCCTCGGTAGAGTTTCTAACATGACCTGATTTTTGCATTTTCTACTTTTTTCTTTCAATAATTTTGTTTCATTTTTATTTTATTTCTTCCCACCTTGGCTTTAATATGCATGGATGACCATGACATCATCATTCCAAGCTAGGTGTCAAGGTGGTAGCAGAACACTCTCTCAATCTTCACCTAGCGGACAAAGGAAAGACATCCCAACATCATTAGTAAAGGTATTTAAGTGAGGAGTGTGAGAAATCTAACTAGATATCACTAATTTCATGAAATAAAATACAATAATGTTAAAAATTAGAAAAAAAATGTTAGTACGCAAAGATATCAAAGAAAATATTTCATTTTAAGCAGAGAGTAAAGGCAGTTACCATTTTTTGTGGATAAAAGTCTACGAATCTCCTCAAATGGTGCTATCGACAGCCAAAACATGACTTGTAATTCCAGAAATAGACAAATGGAAACCTTTAGAAAATGAGCATGGAACCTTTTGCAAATTGATGTGACATTCTCTCTGATGCGTAGTAAATGCAAAATACCTATGAAAAATGAATGAGTACTTTATAAAAGGGCAATGAATGTGAAAGGAAGTATGAATTTGATATACATCTAAATTTCTGACAGTTAGGATCCTACAGACACCTGTACTTGAAAATATGGAACCTGCGAACTGTACCTTGCCTCCAAAATGAATTTGAGCCTATTCGGGAATGTACAAAAAATTAAAATGTTCTATACCTAGGAATAAAATATATATGAACCATTCTTTACCCTGAATTTTTTCCCAAAATTTTTAAGGAAGCTCTGTCTAGTCCCAATCTACCTAGAATTGTCCTGATAGCTACATAGTTTGTGTTGCACAAAAAACCAGAGAAGAAGGTTTTGGAAAGGGTTTTACCTTGGTCAAACCCCTATCTAGGTATCAACCTTGAAAATTTAATAAGATTGCATAAAGGAAAGAGGAAATAGAAGCTAGATTTGAATCCTTATTGAATTACCTCATGCCTTGATGATGCAATGCCTATTTTGGTATAATCACAAGTGTTAATGCAATAGCTTAAACTCAACAAAAAAACAAAAGGAAATCATGAAAGATAAGCCTTGTGTAATGAATGTTGTCATTTTCCACAATTCTTGATGAAGAAGAATAATTCTTTGAATACTTGAAGACTTGGATGCTTGAAGACCTTGATAATGCTTGGATGCAAACTTGTAGAAGAGAGCTTGAATTCCAATTTCTTGATTACTTCTTGATCAAGTTGGTTGAAAAAATAAGATCAATAGGGTGTTTATATACCCCATCCTACATTTCAGGATTAAAAAATAAGCCAGGCCGACCACATGATCTAATTTCCCACTAAAACCTTAACATAGGGCTCCAAGACAAATTTGGGACAAAATATGCAGGAACCAAACATTTCAAACATTATGTTCCTAGGTACAGAACTTTTGAACTATTCTATACCTATGAAAATCAACCCAAATTTGAACTGGGTATCGCGGTGAAAGGGTAGATGCCAGATTAGGAAGCACGACTGATTTTGAGAATGGGAAAAGGTACAGAAGCCACAAATGGTAACATAGGGCCGATGTAGGCTAATAAATGATTGAAGATGAGAAATAATAAAGGAGAACACTAGAAAATAGAGTCTTACCTCAAGTTTTGAAGAAATTAAATCAGTACAGGATTTATAATATTAATTTAAAGGTCCAATGAGTGTTGGGAGAGCATTAAATCAATGTTGGAACCCATACACACTAAAATGGGGCTAAAATGAACATATAATTATAGATCATAACTTCTTAGCATGGTACAATTTCCAAAAATTTAGGGCATATTTTGATGCAAACAAAGCTTTAGGACAATAGTAAACCTCGTGCACATGGTAAGTACACAAAGATGGGGGACCAAAAAGGGGGTATAAGATGCCACATTTTTCTAAAATCAGCAAACTATGAACTTCAATAATAAATTAAGAATAGTTAGACTCAAAATTGAATATATGAAAAGAACAAGAGTTGTAGTACTCCAAAACTAGTTGCTAAACTACTACTTTATTTTGAAAATGGTGGAGATTAAGGCCCTAAAAAAGGGGAGCACAAAAAGTGGTCCTATTTTTTGTGAAAAAAGCATAACATAATGTCTGGTGTGCTCCCCCTAAAATATTTAATTTTTTTTCAAAAAAATTTAATCACTCTAGTGAGTGGAATCACCTAAAATTAGTCTATCTTAATCAATTAACCTAAATCCTAATCAGGTGATCAAAATGCTAATCAAGGTCATCAAATAAATTCAATCCTAAGCATAATTGTGTAGTTGAATTAGATCAATTTAATTTCATAATTCATCAAGCATCAAACATCAATATTGATCATTAATCAAAGAACATTAATTAATTAACTCTCCTAGCCTATTTAATTAAATTAAAAGAAAAAAAATTATGTGGCTAGAAATATTGATTAAGTGAATTAATTAATTGTCCTATTAATCTACTTAACTCACAAAAGGAAAAATGACTTGAAATCAACCAATGAGATTGAATCACATGGATCACTCAAGGTTTACATCTCAACCATCCCTTAAGGATTCATCGTAGCCATCCATTTCAAATTCAAATTAGTTTCCCTCCAAGGAAAATCAATAAAAGAAAGCTCAATCAAGGCATTTTCATCCATCCATTTTTGCAAGTAGGTCATGCTAGTTTGAACTCTTAGCTAATTTTTTCATTTTGAGAGCTCATTCTAGTAGTAATTCATCATTGTAGATAATTTGTTATAACAGTTCACATTTGAATTCATCATGTAATTGCATAATTCAATAGATTTAGCTTGCATTCTCACTTAATTGCATAACTTTTAGTATCATTTTCATCAATATCTTCATCATGATCATCAATTTTGCATTCATTTAGATGCATTTTAATGAAATATTCCATTTCATGAGTGTCATTCACTGATCTACTATGCATAAATATGAGAGCATTAATAATTAGATCATAATCTTCATGACTAGGAACCAATAAGTCATCTTTAATTATATTTTGATGTTATTTGATTGATTTCTTATGGACTAACCAATTGATATAATTATTTATTTAAGTGTTGTGTTGTAGATACATGTACACAATATTCACACTCATTTTTGGCACCCACTGTAGGGCTCTAAGTGTGAAAAATTATCATATTTTTGACATTTTGTGCTTGCAAGTTGGATACTCTAGAAGGGAAGTTAATTTCTAGTAGAAAATTTCATTTCCAATTCAAAGAAGCTCATTTATTGGGTAGGAAAGTTCATTTATGGGGTCTATTGTTCATTTATGGAAAATTCAAATTTAACCATTATTTCGTATTTGGTTGTCATTGCTTCATTTTTGGTTAAAAGGTCATTTCTAGTCAAAACAATTTTGTTTCCAGTAAATAATTTCATATTTGGTCAATAAACTTTCATTTTTGGAAAAAAATAGTTTGTATTTAGACCAAATTGTTTCATATTTGGTAAAAATTTGTTCATCTTTGGGAAAAAGGTTTGTCTTTGGTTAGCAAAAGTTTGATTCTGGTGTAGTTTATAGTGAACAAAAGACTTTAATTGGATTTTATTGCTAAATCTAAAGGCTTTATGTTTTTCTTGCTCACATGATCTTAATGCATAGGATCTAACATGTTTGTGTAGGATGCCATGACGTTTGATGAAGACAGACAAAATCAAACTACTAATGCTTTTATCTTGGAGGTTTCCTTATGGAATTGACTAAACTTTGTGTTTGATGTTAAATTTGATTTGATTTCATAGGTACCTAGCTAATTTGGTCAGTAACTGAAGAAACTTTCACGTGAGCTAGGGGATATTCTCTCACTTCTTTTGAGGTGATCAGAAAATTGGAAACACATTTGACTCATCTTTTCTTAGGAACCTCTAAGGTACTCTTGATTTGATTTGAAATGATGGAATTGAAGAGAGAATTGAACACATGTTTGATGTGCTTGGAATCTTAAGTATGGTAGCATAATATGCTCTCACTTCTTTGAGGTGAAAAGAAATCCTAACCCATAGTTTAGATTCATTTTACATTCTTGTTTCACCTTAGAGATCATATCGCGGTGGGAAAAAAGTAATCACCTTGCGAGAATGACTCAAAATGGACATAGGTGAAAATGTCATCCCATCCACTATAGATAAATGCTATTGCTAGCCAAAACTATAGTAGACATTTGTAGTTGGGATCAATCCTCTAGAGGATCCCTAATGATCTGAATGAGAACCTGATCTAAATCCACAAGTTAGTAACTTCCCTTTTATCCTTGGTAATTTTTCCAGAGTGCATAGGGGTTGTGTCACCCCTAGAAGATTTACACTCACCATATATATACCACTGTCAGTTAGGTGGAGAGTTCTTGGATGTCACTACCTTGAACTCAGGAAAGCCCCAAAATGGATCCCCTATCCACACACTCCTTGAAGGATCGATCATGTGTAACTATTTCTTTAGATCTCCACCTAGGATAACCCATTAGATTGATGAGGACATATGCACTAGATCCATGTATACTTAGCGTGGTCCTATGGAATTAGTATTGTAGCCACTTCTAAGGTTAGATTTTCTTGATATGCATTTGTCATGTGTAAAACCCGTAAAAACACTTTTTGAAAAGATTTTTTTGAGAATAAACTCAATATTAGGGATTTTAGAGACAAGACCTTTATTTGCGTACTATCTTCTATGTGTGTGTCACTAAATGGTAGATAAAATCACCCTGAGAAAACACCTGAAACATCAAAATTCCATCATTGAAACACAAAAAATCAAACTTTTATTTATGGTCAGTAAAAATTCATTTCCTGCCTATAAAGGTTTGTTTTCTATCATAGAAAGTTCATTTCTAGTCTGAAAAGGTTCATTTATAGGGAACCTGTCTTTTATTTCATTTTATGAGAAAGTTTACTTTTGGTCCTTGTTGTTTCATTTACAGAGAGAAAGTTCATTTGTTGTCTTTAAAATTTCATTTCTCGTAAAAAAGTTTGATTTTGGCGTCTGAATTTTTTTTCTGGAAAATCAGAGCCTTGGTTCTGAATTTTCATTTTTGGGATAGAGGAAATTTTTGTACTGTCTCTGAAAAATCAAATCATTGACCCAAGTACCCTTTTTTATCTTCTTTCAAATTCTATCATCATAGTTCACAAAATCAACTCATCAAACCTTGTTGTCATCAAGGTGTATCTGATTGTTTTGTGGCTCCATATAATCTCTAGTATAGTTTCTTGTCGTATCAATCATTTTGTCTAATCTTTAGAGGTAATCATTAGGGTACTTGACATTAGTTACCATCACATCAAATCTTGGGTTATCTAATTTGTATGGTCCATACCAGATCTCATCATTATCAGTGGCAACAAGATCCTAACAAAATATGTCACTTTCGCCTAAAAGGTGAGTTGAACCAATGACAAACATCATTGTAAGAGACTATACCTCATCAATCACCTACATAAGAGAGTAAAATCAATTTAAACATTTCGGAACAAGAGAATGAATAGAATAGGTATCATGATCATGAGAAGAATGAGAATCATGATGATCATGGTAATTATGATAAATATGATGATGAATAAGAAATAATCGATGAACATGTTCAAAAGTGTCAACAAGACAAAGGATTTAAAAAGGTCATGGAGAGGATCCTTATTGTTGATAAAGAAAGATATTTCATGCACCTAGCCTCCATGAGAGTTAAACTTCCTAAAGAATTTGATGTTGATCAACTCAAAATGTAAGAAGAAGAGAATCCTCTCACAAATCTAACCAAACAACTTCAAACTTTGCAATCTAAAATTCTAGACATGAAGAAAGAAAAGGACAAACCATCCAAGAAATAATCATTAGAATATATATGTCCTTTTCCTTTTGATTGGGATTTGCACATGACACAATTTCCTTCAAACATAGACATATCTAAATATGAAAAATATACGAGAAATACAAATCCTCAAGACCATGTTAGGGAATTTTTTACCCTTAGCATGGACTTCATGTATGATCAAACATATCTCATGAGTATGTTTCTTAGAAGTTTGGGTGGTCAAGAAATGGAATGGTTCTCCAAGTTAGCCCCAGATATAAAATCCTTTGAGGAGTTATTTAAACATTTCATTTAATAATACTCTTACAAAATTCAAAATTTTGTTACGGTGTTAGATATTTTCAACACTAAACAACAAAATGGAGAATTATTAGTCACATTCTTACAAAGGCAGAGATAGATTTTTGCAAGATATCCTAGACTAAAACTTGAAAGTGAAAAGATGGATATTTTCATAAATAACCTTATTCTGGAAATGAGCTTTTCCCTACAAATGAATTGTCCACCTACCTTTTATAAATGGTTGATAGTGCCATCAAGATTGAGGATATTTTGATAAGGAAAGGAGAGATCAAATTCTATAAATATACCAAGGGATTCTCTAACAATATTAACAACAACAACGATAAATCCAAATTCTGGAATAAGAATAAGAATGGAGTGAATGATGGAGTTGTTGAAGCTTCCAAAATCAAACCTAAACAGCCATTTTTTAACCTTTCAAGTAACATAGCAACTAACACTCCTAATAATACATCAACATCAAAGGTTAATCAAGACTCAAATAAAGGAAAAGCACCTTGGACATATACTCCTAAAGAGAAATTCACTCCTCTTGGAGAACCCTTGGAGGCAATATTAAGAACTCTTCTTATACACAAGATAATCACTCTACCTTAGGCTACACCATGGGAAACTCAAATAAAGCCAAAATTGGTGGAATGATTCTCACTATTATGAATATTATCATAAAAAAGGTCACACAACCAATGAATACATGAAACTCAAACATCTTGTGCAAGATCTAATTGATAATGAAGTTATCACTGCTGATGGACACAAAAACAATAATGATCATACACCATTTAAGCAACCATTTCCAAATTATGAGAAAGGGGAACATCCAATTCCAAAGATGCTAAAGTCAATTGGACATATTCCCATGATAATAAGAATAATATTCTATATTCATTTGATAAATACATAAATTCCATCATAATAAAGGATAAACAACAAGAAAAATAGCCTAACACTGTCACACAAAGTTAATCAAAAATTACCTTGAAAGGAGTATCACCAAAATAGCCTACATCATCAAAACCATCATCATCCAAGTAAATAGCATCATCTTCATTATCAAATTATAGATTTCTTGATCAACTGTTACATACTCCAACTCAAATATCAATCCTTGAGATGCTTAAGATATCTCCTACTCACAAAGGCATTCTTGAATGAACCTTATTGGAAATGACTGTCCCTGAGAATCTAGATATGAATAAGTTCCAAGCCATGTTTGGCCATCTAACAACGCCATATCACTTATCCTTTTTAGAGGAATATGAAAAGTCTTTAAATCACCTGCATAATCAACCCTTGCATATAGAAGTCCTTATTCATAAGCACCAAGTCAAATATGTATTGATAGATGGAAGGGCTGGTTTGAATATCTCTACATTGAGTCTTGTAACCACATTGGGATTCTCTGAATAATTTATAGATCCAAGGAGGAAGATCACAATAAAACCTATGATGACAAAGAATTTTATTCTAAAGATTTAGTAGTTTTTCCAATCAGAGTGGGGCCCATAGAGAAAGATGTGATCTTCCAAGTCCTTGGCTTGAATCTTACTTATAACATTATTTTGCGAAGGACTTAGATCCATGAAATGTAGACAGTACCTTCTACCTTTCACACTGTATCAATTTTACATATAATGGAGTAGAGGTGAGTATAGGAGCAGACAATAGCTACTTCCAATCTTGTAATAACCATAGAAAAACAAGTGACTATATGGTACGACATAATAGAGAAGCTTCTAATGAACAAAAGCTGGAAATTTCTATGGCTGCCACCTTGAGGGATTTTGAAAAGAAGTTGAAACTACAAGACAATGGGATAGGAGAATATAAACTTGATTAGTTCCCTTCTATGACTTCTTTACCTACTTCCCCAAGACCATATGGTAAACCTTCATCATCAAATGCTTCAAGCTCTAAAGCTATAGTAATTCATAATAGAACATTTGTCAAAGGTGCTTCATTAGAAGATGAAAATGAAGAGAAATTTTTCCTAAATTAGCTATATACAAGTGAAGAAGAATCACATAATTATGTCAAAAATATCAACATCCCTACTCAAAATTACAAAAAAGGTCTACATATCATGCAACAAATGGGGTATAAAGGACAAGGATCTCTTGGCAAGAACAAAGGAGGAATTTTTGTGTTGGCATCTGATGAAGATGATAATTTCCTAGATCATGTGGTGAATATTGTAGTGTTTCCAATGCTGGAAATAAGTCTACTTCACAATTCAGATCAGTTATACAGATGATGAATGTGACTATATAAGGATTTTTCTAAGTATCCAGTGTACCGATGATAAAACAGTCTATGATGGTGATTTTGGTGTGCGGTGATAATTTGAAGGATTTAGATGATACAATCTTACATATCTTATCTAAAGAGTCATATTTACCTACATCTATGATCACATAAGATGATTCAATAAACAATTGGATATTTGAAGGAAACACCAGTGATAACGACAAGAACAGTCAATGAGTCAAGTCAAGGTGATGTGATTGAGGGAGAATTCAATTATGTGTAAAAGTTTTTTTTTATTTGTGAATTATATTGTTGAGGGCTGACCTTAAGGATTTCAATTTCCTCTGATGGCATGATCGCTTATGGAGTTTAATTAAGAAATGGAATATGACTATGGTACCATGTTTTAGGGTTGTTCCACTGACCTAAAAGTCTATATAAGATATAAAATTGAAGGATGAAAAGTGAGAGATTTGATGCAATGATTTTAATGGTTGTAGTGGATGTTTCTATGAGAAGAGCATTGATTTGAGAAAGTGATAAAGTGGATCTATCAAGCAAAGTGTGCTACTTTCAGATCATTTCATTTGATTTCATTTTTAAGTCAAGTCCTAACAAGCTTGTGATCAAAATCCTCTAACAAGGCTCCTCCTAACAGGGTATGCAGGATCCTTAAAGGTCTGGAGACTAAATCCATTAATAGGGTGATTCTAAGAAGTTCTAAATCCCTTAACAGGGTAGTTCCTAACATGACTGTTGTAATAGCTTCTAATCGAGCTATAGATACTCGTAACTAGCTATGCTCTTAACAGGTTGGTTGTAATGCTCCTATGAGGGAAAGACTTATTCCTGCACTAGTGAGATTAGTGGGTTATAATTCCCACCGTGGTTTTTCTTTATAACAAGGGTTTCTACGACAAAATATTGGTGTCATTGTGTTTGTTTCATGGATGTATGTTTTTATATGCTCAGAGAATGGATAGAGAGAAGCATGGTCTTGGCTACACAATATATGAAGTTGGAGAATCCTATGGAACCAAGAAGTACATGAAAAATAAGAAAGCCTCACCAAAGGTAAACCCAAGGAAATATGGCAAGAGAACTTATAAACCAGTTTGTTTCAATTGTCATAAGGTTGGACATCCTACTAATGTATGAAAGACAAATATCAGATCTAGTATTTCAAGTGTTATATCTAATGCTAGACCAAGTATTTCTCATGGTTATTGTTACAATTACAATAAGTATGAGAGCTGGTGGAATGTTACATGTTCACATTGTCACAACTATGGACACACAATGATCAATTGCAGATTGAGGGAAAATAGAGGCAATGAAAGACCTTGGACATCAATAGGTATGGAATGTTTTCATTCTCACATGATATGAAACATTAAAAGCTTTTGAAGAGAAAGGAAAAATAAGGTGAACTAACCGATTAATGATTTCGATAAGAAAAAGGGAAAGAATATAGTAAATGTTAAAGACACCAGGAATCAGATGAGGAATATTTGGATGAAGAAGAGTGAAGACAAACCATCAAAAGATACCACATCTTCACTAGGTGTGGAGAATTATTCATCTAACTAAGTCATCATTGACTTAGGGAGAAAGCATTGTTGAATCTATTGAAGATCCCCTAAATGCATATGCAGTAAGTTCTATTTTCATATTTAGATGCATATGTTTGTTTTGATGTATGGTATGAAGTTATGTTTAATCACATGAAGGTTTGGTTGACCGCTAACAAGATTTTGGAAGATATATGATGTTTTTTTAGCAACTGGTGATACAATTAATGTTGTATAGAGAAGGAAGATAAAAGGTGATTTTTAGGTCTTATTACATGCACCTATGCATTTGAAGAGAAGACACAGAGAACCAAAAGTACAGATTGAGAAGATTAACAATGATTTTAGTGACCGCAATAGGATTCAAAGAAGGAATGCGAGAAAGGAAACAACAAGATTTTGAAGTTTCATCGAGCAGTGATTAGAAAGGTACTTATTTGATCTTTTGAGTTTGAATTTGTTGATTGAAAGATAGATACACCAATCATTGTAGATATTACTAAGAGGCCACGACCATAATTCAAGAAACATCCCTTTGAATTGAGAGAAGACGATCCAAAGGGTGCCCTACCACATGATGCATATTGAAGATGTTAGATCATATATTCACTATAATTTTGAATACTTAGGTGCATCACATATTTTGATTCAGTATACAGAGTTGTGTAGTGATATGGTATTGAAGGATGAGCATCAAGTGGTCACAGAAAATGGTTTCTCTCACACAATTAATTTCCCTAATGAGTTTAAGGAAGATCAAGTTAGGTATGTGTTGAGAAGATTTCATGACCATTTTATGTGTATTGACCATCCACAAAAGATCACTAATGAGGCTATACATGTAGTGATAGGTTTTTGTGCAACCGGTAAGGTACTAGTACTTAGGTCAATTCCTAAAGCTGTAGCCACTTACCTAACCAAATCTAAGTGGGATAAGAGAGAGATGACTATCAATGATATCCCTGATCAGAATATGAGGCTTGCATTAGTAGTGATAGGATAAAAGGTCTATCACTCAAGAAGAATCAACAGTGTGCCCACTGCTGCAATCCATAGTGCATATAGAATGGTGATTGAGAATGCAAAGTATGATCTATGTGTTGCAATGAGAGATCAACTATTTCTAAACATGGAGAAGATAAAGGACACAAGGAAAGTTTTCAAATTCAGTCAATTGATTATGAGATTTTTCTTTTACTTTTAGAACTTCTTTCTTGGTCCTAGAAATATAAATTAGATAGAAGGTGTGTTGTGATTTAATTGTATAATAGTATTAGATTATTGGGAAATAGTTTCAATGAAAAGGTTTGGGGATATTTGAAATATTTTCAGAGTAGGATTCATCAAAGGGAAAGGATACCATGCCATATTGTTGATAAATACAAGAATGACATATGTTTCATGGTGGATACTGACACTTTTTAGATGGAGGCAGTAGTGCCTAGGAAATATTGGGTCATGCCCATAGGATATGAAATAGAAGACGATATGTTGAGCTTACATGGTGAAGATATTTTAGCTAAACTAGTTGATCCAAATGAGCCCATATTTGGAACCTATGAAGAAAAGAGTATATAAGTACATAGAAATTTGACCAAACTAGTCATTGAGAAGAAGATAAAAAAATAAGTTGAAGAGTTTACATTGAATAAAGGCTTTTCATAAGAAGTTATTAACAGAGCTAGAGAGAAACATGTTGTAGAGAAAGAAGGAACATCAGGAGAAACAACTATAACACTAGATGAAGACGTAGAATTCATTTCTTCTAAAATTGGTAGTGCTCCAATTGGTTGACAAACAAGAAGTGTCACAGTTTTAGTGAAGAAGCAGAAACCCACTCCTCCAGCAAAGGCACCAGTAATAAAGAAGCAAAAGCCTACTCAACCAATACCCACAAAGTTGAAGGAAACCATAGGTAAAAGGAAGAAGGAGAAGACTCATAGATTTGAGAATATTGAAGAAGAAGTAGAAGCAGAAGGAATTAAATCTGATGAAGAATAATGGAAGATGAAGGCAAGTGGAAAAATGTCAAAGGTAGTTGGTACTCCTACCACTAAATCTGTCAAGCCTAATTTTGGTAAGTTTATTTCTATTGACAATATTGTTGAAAGAGTCAAGAAGTGGGGTGTACTAGTTGGTGTAAGGAAATTTTATGAGAAGGTAAATGAAGAGGACCAGAGAAAGACTAAAGATTTAGTTGTGTTTAAAATGCACAATTTGAGAAAAGCACTTATTGAATTGCAAGGACAAATCCCTGCATCTTTGTATAGAAAGATTGAAGATAGATAGTGTATAGTGTTGAAGGAAGACAATGAATAAATTGAGTATAACTTAGTCCAATTACAACCAAATATGTCTAGAGATAAAATCAAGGAGACACTTACAAAATTTAGACCTCAATTCAAGATTAAGTCAAGAACTATAAGGTTACAAATTGGTGATTCTCAATCAATGCAAGAGGAAACGATGAGTATTTTGAGGAAATTCTTAGGCATTGAAGAAGAAAAGGAGGATGATCAAGACAAAGATGAAAAGGAGAAAGGGAAAGATGATATTTAACCATAGGTTACACACACTGATAATGGATTAATGGTTGATGGTGTGAAGCTCAAACTTGAAAATGTTTATCTGGATGAACCCAAGGATACCATGGACACCATAGGTGATATTCCTATTATGGATATTCTTGATGAACAGGCAGATACAAGAAAAAATCAAGTTATGACTGATGATTCCACAATCAATGTTCCTACTGGTGAGAAACAAAAAGAACCAACAATAGAGGAAACCAATAAATAAGAAGAGAAGAAGAAACAAGAGCATGTACATACTGAGGATGTGAAGAAGGAAGGAGATCAAGAAAATAAAGAACCACAAAGGAGATGACAACAAAAAAAGGAAAGGAAAAGGTAATATCTTCTTTGTCTATTATTCAACATAGTTTTGATAAAATGGATGAAGATGACATACCAGTCATTAAAGGACCAATAGATCTCAGTACAATGAGCCCAACAAAGTTGATGAATGTTTCTATTTCCATTAAGTCTAAGGCTAAAAGAAATGATATTTTAGATTTTATTAATGATCAAGGTTTGCTAGATTTGGATCTCCAAGGTATAAGCTATACTTAGACGAATAGGCATGGTGGTAATGATAACATCCAAAGAAAACTGGATAGGGCTCTTATTTCTCAGGACCGGCTCCCCAAATACTGTTGTGCTCTCTCCTCTTTTTTTAGAATTGGTTATGATCATTACTCATTGGTTTTAGAAGAAGATCCTGCTACTGGTCATAAAAACTACCCTTTCCATTTTGAAAAATGTGGTTAAGCCACCCAAATATGGAAAGGAAAATTGGTGAATGGTGGAACATTAGAGTTGATGGGACAATGACATACAAAGTCACCAAAAAACTTAGAAACATCAAGGAAAAGATAAAAGTTTGGAATAAGTACATTTTTAGGGACATTTTCCAGCAGAAGAACTTTGCTAAACAAGAGTAAACTCTATTTAGGAAGCTATCCAAAGACATGGTCTTTCTGAAAGTATTAGAGAGGAAGAGAAGAAAGCCCTTTTTAGTTATCATGACATCATATCTAAAGAAGAAACCTATTGGTGCCAAAGATCTAGGGTTGTTTGGCTCAAATAAGGGGACAAGAATACTAAGTTTTTCCACTTAACTACTCTAAAACAAAGAGCGGCCAAAAGAATAGAAAAAATGTCCAAGAATGACAAGGAGGTTAACAAGGAAGAGGAAATCAAGTAGGAGCTATTGAATTCTTTTCTTCTCCATTGGATTCAGAGAAAAATCTAAACCTTAGCAATCAGGATTCGTTACTTGAGGCCATCCTAGACATTGTCAACAAAGACCAGAACTTTATGTTGCAGGATATTCCTTCTAGGAAGAAGATCAAAGAGGCAGTATTTTCCTCTGAAGGAGACAAAGCTCCAGGCCTAGATGGATTCCTGATGTTGTTGTTCCAAAATTTCTAGTAGATTGTCGAGAAGGATGTCTCTAATACTGTGAAAGAATTATTTGGAAGTAGATGTTTTCTTAAAGAAATCAATGGAACCTTTTTAGTTCTGATTCCAAAAATTTTTGGGGCTGGGTCCTTTGATCAGTTCAGACATATTAGCCTTTGTAATTCCATTTATACGAGTATGTCAAAAATATTAACCTCTTGACAGTTGGCTATTCTCCCTTTGTTGATTGATCCCCAATAGAATAGGTTCATCCCAGGTAGACAAATCCTTGAATCTATTATTTTGATTCATGAAACATACACTCAACATCTTTAGCTGGTAATCAGGGCTTTCTCCTCAAACTTGATCTTTCTAAAGCTTATGATCGGGTTGATTGGAATTTTTTCTTGTTTTAAGGAAATTTGGCTTTAATGAAAGAGTTATTTAGATAATTTCCCAGCTTGTCTCAACTGCTTCATTTTTTGTTATCATTAATGGTTTTGCTTCCAAGTTCTTCAAAAGCTCTAGAGGTCTCAAACAGGGGGACTCTATCTCTCCTATTATTTTTACTTTGATGGCTAAATTCTTGGGGAGATATTTTAAATTTCTGGTGGACAAGGGTGTTGTCATGGGGCTGTAACCTTCCTCCAATCCTTTAACTTGCTCCCACACCCAATTTTTGGTTGATACTATCACGATGGGAACTTCTATTGTCAAAGAAGCTAGTGCTATTAAAAAGGCCCTTAATGTTTATACCAAAGCTACTGGCCAACTGATTAACTGGAAAAAAAGTTCCTTATTCTTCATCAACACCTTGGATGATAGGTATGCCAGAATAGCTAAAATCTTAGATTGCTAAATCAATAGCTTTCCTTCCTCCTACTTAGGCCTCCCCCTTGGACTGAATGTTGCTGACTCTTCTTGGAATTTTCTTATCGATAAATTTAACAAGAAATTGGGTGGATGGAAATGCACTATTTTATCTCAGGCGGGTAAGGTTACCCTTATTAGATATTCCTTGCAAAGCTTGGTTATTTATGCTCCCAGTCTGTTTAAGATTCCTGTGAACTTCTCCAAAAAATACTGAAAGTATACAAAAAATATTCCTTTAGTCTGGTGCTGAGTAAAAAAACTGTATCCCTCTAATTTCTGAGGATAAGGTTTGTAAACCAAAAAAGATGGGGGGTTTGGGGTTAAGGTCAGTCAAAGTTATCAACAATGCCATGTTGGCCTAATAGATGTGGAGGATCTATGGGGAGCCTAAGGAATGGAACACCATTTGTAGACAAAAGTAGCTCTATGATCTCCCTTCTATAGATGCTTTTTTGTCTAACATTGATAAATTGGAAGGCTCTGTTTCCTGGAGGAATATCAACTCGTCAAAAATCTTGCCAGCAAGGGGAAGAAATGAAGCTGGGAAATGGCCAAAGAATCAAGTTCAAGGATGATCCTTGGTTGATGCATATGCCCCTATGTGACAACCTTGATTTTTATGAATCCATAAATAGATGCAAAAATAGATATGGTACTATAGTTTAAGATTATTGGATTAACAATTGTTGGGTGAATCTGGCTGGAATAAACCTTGCTTTTGATTGTATTGACAAATCCCTCCTAGATTAGTGCATATGTGACTCTAAGGATGACTCTATGGTTTGGGACCCTACTCCTAATGGGATCTTCTTTGTTGCTTCGACAAGTTTATTTTGATTTGACCCTCTTGTCCCCAAACCTTTCTGGGCCAAGGCTTGGAATACAGCTCTCACTCCTAAGATTGAGATCTTCTAATGGATTTTCATACAAAATAAATCCCTTACGGTGGATACCTCAAAAAAAGGGGATTCTCTATCCCTAATAGATTTTTTCTTTGTTGTGAAAATGAGGAAGATATTAACAACCTTTTTTTGCACTGCTCTTATTCCCAACATGTGTGGTCTTTCTTCTTGCAGAAATGGAACATTTGTTGGTTTTTTCCCCGCTCCATCCAAGATTTTTTCCAGCAATGGAACAGTCCTAGTGCCAATGATTGAGTCAGTGAAACTTGGAATCTCGTCGCCCCCCACCTGGTGTGGAACATATGGAAAGAAAGGAATAATAGAATTTTTTAGGATAAATCCAGTAATCCTTCAAGTGTATTTGAAAAAGCCCTTAGAGGATGCCATGAAAATCTTTCTAAGGGAACACGCAACTTTTTTGGAATATCAATGAAAATAAGACTACGAAGGGTAAATGTGAGAATAGTGTTTGGAGTTCCCCTCCAGATGGGTGGCTTAAGATCAATTTTGATAGTGCTGCCAAGGGAAATCCTGGCCCTACTGGGTGTTGTAGCATAATTAGAGATTGCAATGTAAATTTCATTGGCGCTATTTCCCCTCCTCTGGGAATTCAAACCAATCACATTTATGAATCTATGGGAGCTCTTCATGGCCTTCAACTTATTAAAAAGTTCAATTTAAAAAAAAATTGGCTTTAGGGAGATTCTATGAACATTATTAAGTGTCTCAAGGGAGAAGCTATACCTTCATAGACCACTAATAATGTGATTTCAAAGGTGAAGGCAATTATTTCTAAATGTTCTTAAGTGCATATATCCCATGTGTATAGGGAAAACAACTCTATGGCAAACAGCTTCACTAATTTGGGAGTTAAGTCTGGTGATGTCACCTTGTGGAAAATCTTTGCGAATTTGGATGAGGACACTAAATCTAAAATTAATTATGACAAAATCACACCTAAAGAAGGAATCCTCTAAGCTATCAAGTGTTACATGTACGAGTACTACAGAGCCTACAGATAGTTATTTGAATGATTGGAGCAAAGGATTTGACATTAATAACACTTTATTCTCCCACGCTTTCTGGGTTGTTATTTCTGACTGAATGAACTTGGCCGAGAAGGATAACTTTTGCAAGCACATTCTCAAAGCTGAGCAGAGAGAACCAAGTCTAGATTTGAAGCTTATCATCATGGGTGGCGATCTCAAAAAGGAGGAACCTATAAATTATCTCAAGCTTCAAGGGAAATATATGTGTATGATTTGGTGTAAACTAAGGAAGGGTGGTGTCACCATGTTTCTGGAAAATCTTCACAGGTTTGATAAAATAGTCACCTAGAAGTTTTTTGAAGGATGGAAAAAAGAGACCATTACTATGGATGGGAGGACTATCAAAATTTTGGTTAAAATTATTGCCCAGGTGAATGGTATACACAACAAGGGTTTAAAGTTCTACAAAAATGGGAAGATCTCAGATATGGCGGTAAAGAAGTTTCCCAAAAATGAGAAGGAGAAGAAGGATTTTGAAGATGCCTGCGCCAATGGGTACATTGATGTCAACAAGGTCAAGGATATATGGTGCAACACCCTCCTAGTTGTTATGGAGTATTTTACGCTTGATGGGTAGTTCACATGGGTGCAGTCCCACCATTTCATGTTTCTCAATCATTTCAGGTATAAGGATACCATAAACATCCCTTATTACTTACATAGTTCTCTAATTAAAATCCTAAATGAGCATAAAAGGCTAAAAAGGCCATTTTGCATGAAGGGTTGATTCTGTTGTTTTATGAATACATAAGGGATTCCATCCCTAACCCTACTGTTAGAAAGGCCATTAAGGGAAAGGGTAAACATATAGCTGAGGTTAATCTTGAAAGCAGTTTGAAGAAGTAGAGGTTTCTGAAGACAGAAGCTATGGAGAGTAGCTACAATGAAGACAATAACACTGAGAATTTAGAGGAAGTGAAAGACCACGAATCTCAGAATGAGAAAAATCTAATGATGAAGAGGAAGAGACTGAGGACTCAGAGGACATTGTCGAGTCTCAAGACAAGGGTGAGGAAAAGAATAGGGATTGTGAGGAGACTAGGAAGAATGCAGAGAAAAAGAATGAGACTGTTGATACCATTGCTGCTGATACCCATAACAAGAATGATGATACCTAGAACAAGGAGGTTGAGGCTGAGGAGAAGAAAAAATAAAAAGAGAATTTGGGTAGCATGAAGAATGTGAAGAATGTCAATGTGGATTCAAGGGACAGTGAGAATTTTGAAAACATCATTCTGCAAAACTCTCAAAATTTTGATGAAAGTGGTTGATACTGCTATCCACTATGCGGAGAAGAATACCCCTGAGAGGAATTTCCAAGCAGAGGAAGTTCCCATTCTGGATGAGTTTGTGGAGGGCATTAGAAATGATATGAAAGTCTCTCAAGATACCCAGGGTAATTTTGAAGAGGATAACACAGACATCGGTGAGAGAAGAGCCAGAGAATCCTCTATACAAATGGTCTTTGATGACTTCGATGATAAGGAGGAAGTTACTATTGGGGCTCTTCAAACTGCTAAAGCTCTGGATCTTTATTCTTTCAGATACAACAAGGGGTGTTTCCATGCAATAAAGAGGCTTATTCTCAAATGCAAGAAGCTGGAAGATACTAATGCCATCCTTCAAGAGAAGTTGGAAAAAGGCCTCAACAAGGGAAACTTGACCTAGAATTCAAACATTGTCCTTGATGAAGTGTAGAACAGGATGAATAAAATGGAGAGCACTATCATGGACAATCTCATGCATAGTAAGGACAATATGTCAGCATCCAACAACAATCTGAAAATACTGGTCAACTTGCTGGATAGTGACATGGGTGAGGAAGATGAATAAAATAATGATGTTGAGGTGGCTACTGGTGGTCCAAGCTCTAGAAATCAATCCAACAACAAGAAGAAGTCTCCCATTGCGAAGATGAACGTGGAAGATTTAAAATGAAGTATCATCAACATGGATGAAATCTAGGCCAGAATGGATGAAACCCTAGATGAAAAAGCTAGAATTCTGAATATGGCCAGCTGATCTGGTGCTTTGGCTAGTTTTTTGTCTTTTGTGCTAGTTTTTGGTTTTTTGTTGGTTGTGCTGCCCTTACTTGGGTTGATCATTGTTGGCATTCATTTTTTGGTTGATCCTACTTCTTCCTATCTTTTTCTTCTAGATTTGTAAAGGGTTTCGAGTCCCCTTCGAAATCTATTTGTACCAGTAATAAAAAAATAATGAGGCACAAATTATATAGAATGCCAGACATATATTGTCTGATATTGTTCCTGAGGAAACTTATGATGAGAATTTTACACCTATTGAACAATTGGGTCAATTGGTGATAGATGCAAGTGAACAAATACAAAGTCTAGAGGATGCAACAACAATAAAGGAAAAGAAGGATTATGAAAGGAAGAAATTAGAGAAGTTGGTCCAGCAGATTGGATTTCATAGAGGAACATTAACAGTTGAGATTAAGAAGGTGAAACAAGAGCTTATAGACGGCGGTAAGATTCTTACTTCTATTTATGATTTCTCACAATTTTTGAAGTATATTGAGAAGAAAAGAGATGAAGCTCAATAAGAGCTACAAAGGTTAGTAGGAAATTTTGATCTAGTGAATCATTCCATTATAGGTTTTGGAGCAGCGATGAGTATTATTAATCATAAGCTCAAAAATTATCAAAATGAGTGGGAGAAAAGGGTTTCAGTATTGTTAGAGTTACAGAGTCTATTGATTCCAAAGTTTGAAATTTTGCAGAAAAGGAGTTAAAGATGCAACATTAATATCAACTCTACCTGATATGAGTACAATGGATACATTGGAGGAACTTGCCTATTTACTAACCGGTCAGATAGTGATCATTGAGCCTCTCAAAAAGATATGGGAGACTGACCTACGAGTCTTAAAGAGTAATTTTGGTGATGCATTTAGTAGATTGTAATTGGTATATGCTACTCTCTGAATAAATTTATGTTCTGATCATTTATTTGTAATATCTTTGTCATTGTTGTCAAAGGGGGAGAAGATAGTAAGTGGGAGTAGATAGATTAGTTGAGTGAAAATTTTGGCTAAGTATTTTGTATAGGGGAGCAGTATAGACATGGTCTAATTTTGTTTAGCCTGAAACTTAGTAAATTTTTTTATGTGTTGCCATCAATGCCAAAGGGGGATATTGTTGGCATATGATGAAGATGATCATATCCTAGATCATGTGGTGAATGTTGTAGCATTTTCATTGCTAGAAAATTTTTTACCTCACAAGTCAGATCAGTTATCTTGGTGATGAAGATGACTGTATAAATATTTTTCTAAGTATCCAATGTACTAGTGATAACACAATATGTGATGGTTATTTTGGTTTCTAGTGATAATCTAAAGGATTCATATGATGCAGTATTATAGGAAGTATCTACAAAGTCATATTTACCTATATTTATGATTGTGTAAGCTGATTTAATGCAAAGTTTGAGATTTTAGGGAAACACCAATGATATCAGAAAGAACAGTCAACCTGTCAAGTCAAGGTGATGAAATCGAGGTAGCTATCAATTATGTGTCAAAGTTTGTTTTATTTGTGAATTGTATTGTTGAGGTCCAACCTTCAGGAGTTCAATTTCCTATGTTAGAGTGATCACTTATGGAGTTTAATTAGGAATTGGAGGCCGAATGTGGTAACACATTTCAGGGTTGTTCCATCGACCTAAAAGTATATAAGAGATGAAATTGAAGGATGAAAAGTGAGAGAGTTTATGTGATGATTGTAGTGGTTGCAGTGGATGTTTATATGAGTAGAGAAGTGATTTGAGAAATTAATAAAGATGATCTATCAAGAAGAGTGTGCTACTTTCAGATCATTTCATTTGAGTTCATTCTCAAGGAAAGTCCTAACAAGCTTGTGATCAAAATAATCTAACAAGGTTACTCCTAACAGGGTATGCATGATCCTAACAATTCTGAACACTAAATCCTTTAACATGGAAACTCTAATAAGGAGTTCTAAATCCCTTAACATGGTAGTTCCTGACATGACTTTGATACTCTTAACTGAGTATGCCCTTAACAGTGTGGTTGTAATGCTCCTAATAGGGAAATACTTATTGGTTCACTAGTGATATTTCTGGATGATAATTCCCACCATGATTTTTCCCTCTAGAAATAGTTTCCATGATAAATATTGGTGTCATTGTGTTTCTTTCATAGATGTATGTTTTGATATGCTTTTAAATTGCATTTAGCTTTAGATGTCAGTTAATTTGGAAGTTGATGAAAAGATTTTGTAGATATGTGGTTACGCTGATTCACCCCCCCTCTCAGTGCCTTATAATAACAACATGTTGAACCAATAGAAATGACCTCTAGAAATCCAAAATACAAAACATAGATAGGTTATAAAGAAGAAGAAGTCATTCCCTTACTTCCCGAATGGTTTGGTCTTTGATAAAGAGGATGATGAGGAAGAGGATGAATAAGAAGTTATACCCATCCCATTTGAAAGGTTGTTATACCTACATGGAGAGAACACTATGAATCAAGAATAATCAACCTTACCACAACAATCATCACAAGAAATGGAACAGAAAATAGAGGAAGAGGTTGTCAATGGAGAAGAACTAGTTATATCCAAATCAAAATCAACTCTAGATGTTGAAAACCAATTTGACCAAACCAATGTTCATATGGAGGAAATAACCACACACTTCCTTTTCTTCAAGCATCTTACGATTGCAAGAGGGAAGTGAAACAGACTCACATGAGTATGAGTGGGATGAATACTCTAATGCCACAAAAGATATTAAGGTTGGTGTGATCCATAAATATGTATTTAAATTTTAAGAGGGACAAAGCTCTAGATCTAGACCTTTTGAATTTTGTCTAAATATCAACAATGACTCTAGTGAGGACAGTCAGGATCTTAAAAAAATAAATGATTCTTTGGAAGGTAACATTATAGATCTCATTGATAGGGTTGAAATATTTGATAATAACATAATTATGTCCTTAAAATCATTTGAGACAAATCCTCATGAACTATTATCCTTGGTATACCCCAAACTTATCGACTGGACCCAAACTGAGCCTCTTGAAATACAAATATTTCTGAATGAATTTTCCATATGTTGTTACCTTAACATTGTTGAACCCTTAACAAATTCCCCCCATGAACCTAGAACAAGGATGACAATAGAAGATATAAAGTTTATTATCTACAAAATGAGAAATAAAAAGAAAAATCAATCTAATGGTGAAAAACACATTATGATAGTATCAGATCATAAAAAGGTAAAAACAAAGGGCGTATTCAATGGTGAAAACCTCTCTGAGTAACCCAAAGATGAGGAATTCGATATTCTTCTAGAGAAATTCTAGGAAATATTTTCCATTCTTTTGAGCCTATACAAGTGGTCAATCCTGGAATGGAAGAGACACCTAAAATGATTCACCTTGCTTAATTGTTATCATAAGAAGGAAAAAAAGAATTCATCAAATTCTTTAAAGACCAAAAATCCAAATTTTCATGGTCTTATTGTGATATAATAGGATTAGACCCTGATTTTATTATGCATCACTTATCAATCGCCCTTGGAGTAGAACTGGTCAAATAGAAGTTAAGGAAGATGCATCTACATGTGGCTCTTTTAGTAAAAGCTAAAATAGAAAAAGTTTCTCAAAGCCAGATTCATTAAAGTTATTAATTATGTTGAGTGGATCACTAATATTGTTCATTTATCCAAGCCTGCCAAGTCAATCAGAGTGTGCAAATACTTTAGAGATCTTAACAAGGCATGACCAAAATGTTAGATTTGTTGAACTGCAAATCAACCCAAGAAACCTGCATGCAAACACTGTCACGAGAAGAAGCAAGACAGAAGAGAAAGAGAGCTATGGCGGCCAAAAAGCCAGAGAGTTGAAACCCATGTTGCAAGAATAAGACTTCTATTAACAACAATAATGAATTACAATCTCATTCATGAAATGAAAGCGGTGATTCCTTATAAAGGATACCAAAACCCTAAAAGGGAAACTTCTAGGAAATAGAAACTGCCTAAGTGAAACTTAAGCACTAAAGAGTAACTTAATTAATTACTCTAACACCCCCCCTTAAGTGTAACTTAGGGAGAAGCAAAACAACTAACTACTGCAGAAAGCAGGAAAGATGGGTCCCGACAACTAGGCCTGATCAGGTACCCAAAATAGAAAGCAAACTAGATGAAGGAAACAGAGCCTTCAATCTAGGGAAAGTCCCAGAGAGAGGAACAAGAAAAGAGCAAGAAGCATCTCCGAA
>MU225720.1:7219746-7231704 GCA_018584345.1 Thuja plicata
CTTCGACATCATCCTTTGGATTCATTTCTTCCCAAGGGGAGGAATATCATTTGCCGCTTCAGGATCTCCTTTTGGATTCTACATCAGGCATCTACCATTGTGACAGGAGTTTCTTCATTATGGGGGGGACTTTATTGTCTCATCCCTCTCTCATGGGGGGCTGATTGTACTTATGGTCTTGAGAGAGTCTCTTGAGCCATTTCTTTTCTGTATTTTTCTCTCTTTTTGGAGAGGGGTTTTTCCCACTAGGTTTTCTTCTTTGTCTCTGGTTTACAGAGATTTCCTTGTATTGGGTACCTATTCAGGCCTTGTTGACGGGACCCATTTCTTGTTTTCATAGCTGTGCTAGGTTAGCTTAACCCATGCGCTTAGCTTAAGGGGGAGTGTTAGAGTAATCTTTAGTTTGCTTATTAATTAAATCATATTGTTGATTTAATTAGTTAAGTTATTACTCTTTAGTGCTTAAGCTTTCTCTTAGGTGCATTAATAATTAATTCTTTTATTAATTATTAATGTGCAACCTAGCTTTTTTAGGCTTTAGGGTTTTGTTCACCTTTATAGGTTGAACCTTGTAATTCTTTTTTCATTAATTCAGATTATAATTTCGCTCTCACATTTTGAGCAACTTCTGAGTTCTTCTTTTTCCTCTTTTTGCTTCTCTCCTGTAACAGGTTATTTGCATGCAGGTGTTCTTGGCATTTGGTGGATTTGTATCTCTCAAATCCTACAGTTTCATGTCTAAAGATTATATTTATAATGAGAGGATGTATTGAAGTTTATTAGATCAATAGGAAGGTATTTATTTATCTTAAAGGTATGCATTATATTTGTACCATCCGAAAAAGAAGCACTTAATTTGTGCTCATTTTAGGACAATTTCTAGTCCACTTTAGTGTGTTTCTTATGGTAGGACCTCATATTGTACTTACACACATAATTAATTCAGATATAGTTCTTCCTTCTCCTTCAATTTTGCTTGAACTTGAGGCTAACTCTAATCACTATGCATATTTTCCATCCATTCATGATTCATTTCCCTCCTAGGTCCTTTTACATACATTTTAAATCTCAGAAGTTATCTTGATTTCCTAAAAACTAAAGCTTTCAGATCTCCCTCTTAGCACACAACCCTAGGTCCCAGGATGACTTTGAAAATGTCTACCTAGACAAGGCCAACTTGGTTCGGTCTTGTCCTGGACTAGGCCAACTTAGGTCTACCTTGTCTTAGGGCCTTTTCATTTAGTGGGATCTAAGCCCTATGCAGGGTTGTTTCTCCTAGGTGCTTAATTGGGGATGTCCTTGTGAAATATGAACCCTAAAATGTCTATAAAAGTAGACTTCTTCCTCTCCATTTCACATCTTATCTTACAAAAAGCATTATCAAGAAAACTATTGTGCATTCAAGACATTCAAGTGCAAGTAAACATCCATTGAAGGCATTCAAGGCATTGTGTTTCCATAGATCTAGCTCTTTTTCCTATTGGAGGGCAAGCAAAGAAGTTTGACATCAAGAAAGTAGATCCACATTCATCCATCAAGTCTTCCTATTCTTACTCTTCTTTAATTCAACAATGAAGCGAGTTACAAAATCTACTACATAAGGTTTTGTATTACATGATTTCCTTTTAGTTTTTGTGTTGAGTCAAAGTTATTGCTTCAACATTCCTGATCACATATTTAGAGACAAGTGCATCTACATGGTATGCTATATTTCATTGTTTAGATCTAATCTCTGCCACATGTCACCAATTTTTTTGCCTCTAGGAAAAGGTTGACTTTGTTGGACAAGGCTGACTTGAGTTAGCATCATTCTGGGAATCTACATTTTTCAAAGCCAAAAGATACAAGTGCCAGGGTTCCAGATCCAGAATAGTTTTTGTTTCTGATAGCTCAGGGATAGATAAACTCAGATATGAGATTCACTTGTTCTTTCCTATCTCCAAGGCAAGTTCATTTCTATCATTTCATTTTCTTATCTAATCATATATGTGTTTTACATATCATAATTTATTCATCGCAAAAGGAATCCACCGAACATTCCCCCCACATTTGTGTGGATCATGCATTTGTACCCTTACTCTCTTGGTTGTGCAAATCAGATTTATCTTGTGGGGAGTTTGGTATTGTAATGTATGAAAAATTTCACGGTCTACCATTGATCACCATTTTCCTTATTACATATTATCTCTTATATTATGCATGAGATTGGTGTCCCACATGCTAGATTTATGTTTAGATATTGGATTACTAGATTTGTGTCTCCTATAGGTTAGTGCCTACAATTGTAATTTTGGATTGGTGTCTCATGCAGGTTGGTTCCTACTTGAACACTTTTTAAGTTCTTCATTATATCTCAACAAGGCTAGATTTGGGAAATAGATCCAAGAAACTATTCTCACCATGTTTTTTTCCTTTTGGGTTTCCTTGTAAATTTGGTATTAATTTCTATGGATGTGCACTCTTTGATTAGTTGATTCATAATTATGGAAAGACTATTAATTGCTTTTAATTATGATTTAGATTTTTGATTGATTGTGATGTGCTTGGAGAAGTTACTAATGACAATTAATGTTCAATCAAGTTGAACTTGACATATATACTAATTAACCTCTTTGCGCCCCTGCGCCCCCTGTTAGTATACTTGTGTTCTTAATATTGTATTTAGAGTAGGTTTGCTTTGAGACTAATTTTAAAGCATTTTTATAAGACTCTAGGATTTTATCTTCTAACATCGTTGTCCTTATGTAAGGGAAATAAATAAATAATGTGTTAATTGGTTGTTTATGTACACACACACACACACACACACATACATACATACATACATACATACACACACATATATACATGCATGCATGCATACATGTAAATGTGTGTGTGTTTCTTTGTATTCACTTATGATAAATTTATATTTAGATTAGGTTTACTTTGAGACAAATTAGAATATAGTTCCATAGAATTTTCAAACATTGTTATAAGACTCTAGGATTTTATTTGGTAACATGGTTACCCTTATGTAAGGGAAATAACTAACTAATGTATTAATTTATTGGATACATTATTCTTGGTTGTATTACATACCTAAGACCTAATACTATAGACCTTGGGGAGATTTTTATCTTTGTTTAGGAAAGTTAGAATAATTTTTTTACCCTTCTTATGTTGGCTTGTATAAAAAAAACCCATTAATAGTTATTTTATGTTGAAGGTCAATATGACATGGGATGGTTATGACCTTTGGATGATGTTCATTTTTTAAAATATTTATTTGCTAAAATTATATACAAGTGAGATAATTCTTTTATTCTTCATCCCACACTCTTTTAATTTTATATGTGATCATTTCCATACTAAACTAGAAATTAGTTTTCTTTTTTAATTTTATATGTGATCATTTCCATACTAAACTAGAAATTAGTTTTCTTTTGTACTATAATCTGTATTGATTTTAAATAGTTGTGTTTTTCTTGAATTAAACATCTTGATCATATATTTAGCATAAGGATTTTTATGAAGGGCACCTTTGATTTTTCGTCCTCAAAACATATCTACTATATAGTTTTAGCAATCATGGTTGTTCATAGTCAACCTTTCTTTCTTATGTTTATTTTCTTGTCTTGAGTAATCATGGTTGTCTATAGTCAAATTTTGTTTCTTTAGTGGTGCCTCATTTAGTGTATTTAGGTAATAAAATATCATTAGTAGAGCATATTTCAATATCCCTCTTATTGTGCACATACATTCATTTTAATTTTAAATGAGTAATTTTTTAAAATTCATTGGGATCCTATATCTTGTTCCTTAGAATGTTTCTATAAATCCAAATTTGGGGGAGGAGGATCCTTTTGGTACTCTTTGAACCTTAGTTCAAGGCATACATTTTCAATAAAGTACTATTTGAAATATACTTATTGCTTCTATTAACCAATTTAGAACAATGACAAAATTTATATGTTATGAAGAATAATTAGTCTTGTTTTGCTATGCAAGTATGTGAACCCTTACTACTTAGTCATACTAATTTCAAGAAGCATTGATACTTTGAGACATATTTTATTGATCAAAGCTCAAATGTTGTCATTAGATAAATAATTATTTTTTGAATTAAGGTGACTTTTCCTTTTGGTAGCATGACTCAAATTGAGTTTTTCATATATGAAAGTTTCTTATACATTTAACGCCTTATAATTTTTTCTAGAATGAAAATGTGTCTTTATTTTTTCCTTATCTTGTGCATGTTTGTATTGATTGGTGTGTATTTTCTAAATACTTTGTTAGTATGGTGTGAAACAACAAATTTAAATTCAAAAAAAGATATATTATTAATTAATGTTGTCATTGAAACCACAATTTTAACAAAAACTTCTCCACAAGATATACATACTAGATTCATACAACCTTATGACTTATAAATATATAATTAATTTAATAAAAAAACATTATATACTTAATTAGTTCAATATATTACAAATACACAATAAAAACATTTATTTAGACATATATGTACACAATTCTAAATAACTAAAATAAAATACTAAAACTCTACTACCACTCTTGAAAAAACAAGTACATTGCTGCGACTAATTCTATCCCAGTAGATAATTTGTACATATGCCCTTAACACCATCTCTTAAGGAAATCCTAAATAGATAAGTAGATTTTATTGTCTGGCCAATAATCCAACTTGTCCTAGCATTTGGGGAGGTCAGGAGGAGGCGGCTCCAAACTTGCCCAGAGGCCAGGACCATTCTTCACTATGAAGACTGTTTCGAATCCCCATGTTGCATGATCATCAAAGTGGCAATGGACAAACCAAACACCTGCACAGATGGTACAATCCTTCAGTCCTCTAAATATATCTTAAAATTTTCAATTTGGTGTCATATAATCAGTTATCTAAAAGCACACTAACTTTTTCTTATAAGATTTGTTCATTAGTGAGATTTAAGATGTTTCAGACAATTGTCTGAAATCACACACTTTTTCAATAGAATCTATTTATGAGTGTGATTAATCTGAAATCATAATTTCTACAATCTAGAACTCACTTATTTATATGATATATCACCTAACAAATCAAAATTTAAAATATACTGTTTAAACCAAAATCATAATCATGATTTCTACAATCTAGAACCCACTTATTTATATGATCTATCACCTAACAAATCAAAATTCAAAATATTCTTTTTAAACCAAAATCTATGGAATCATGAGAGAGTTTAGTACCTGGATTGTCAGCCTTGAATCTGATAGCAGCCCATCCTTTGACAGGAACACCCACTGTATTTCTTCTTGGAGGATCAACCAGATTGAATGTGAGTGGATCTGTCTGATTATCATAGTTACCAAAACCCTCTCCCACAACATAAAAGTCATAGCCATGGATATGCATTGGATGGTTGTCTGCTTGGAAGATATTTGTGCCCTGGAACACCACCTGAACTGTGGCATTATAATCAAAAACTTTCACTTTTGTGCCACGAATTGGTGTCCAAAGATACTTGGGTACATCGCCAGTATAATCAAACACAACTGGTGGGTATGAAGGAAAATCAGTGGTAAAGACTCCATTAAAGCCAAAGTAATAAGCTTGCAGAATGGAAACCTCTGGCAGTACAAAAGATATATTGTTCATACTGGCAGTCAGTCTGGTATTGTTAGGGCCAGCACAGGTAGTGCCGGTGGGACAAGGAATCAAACCGAGTCCTACGGTTGTCATGATACTCTCATCTATGCTTTTGGGAACGTCCACCGGATGGTCCGGTGAATTGAGGCTTCTTAAGGCTCGGCTAAATTTAGTGACCGTTGCAGTGTCATTGTATGCTGGAAGCTTTGGAAGGATTGGTTTTGGAGATGGGTGAGAACCCACATACTCTAAAATGGCTGTTGTGGTGGTGTTATCAAAGTTGCCTTCTGATTGGGTGGTGTATATGCTGGCTGCCATGTAGTATTTGCCTGGTTTTTGATTTGTTGTAAGAAGAACATCTGCACTCTGGCCAGGAGCTATGAACATTACATCTGTTGTGTATGGCTTTGTGTAGGAAGAGTCCACTGCAACCACTGTGATATTATGTGATGCTATCTTGAAAAAGAGTTCACTGTCCATTGCAGCATTCACGATTCGTAGAAAGTAGGTTTTTCTGGGCTCTACTGAGAATCTTGTTGTACCTGCATACACAGGATTTTATTTGTTTGTCAGTTGCATTCCACTGCTGAGTTTTTTCTGATAAAAAATAAATGGATCAATATGATTTTAGATGAGCCGCTTAAATAAGTCAAAGTACAGAGTGAATAATTTAAAATTCTACTAGTTTTTTTTATAGAACCCATCATTTACTTTAATTTTATATGAGCTATCTAAACAAGTCAATGTTTAGAATGTGTTGTTTAAGACACACTTTATGTTGGTAATATAGATTGTTTAAAAGGATTTCTTGATTCAAGATCTATATTATAATAAGATTTGAGTCGCTTAAACAAGTTAAAGTTTAGAATAGTTCAATTGAAATTCCAGTAGCTTTATCAGTACGACCCATCTATTCCTATAATTTCATATGAACAATCTAACCCAGTCAATGCTTAGAATATGTTGTTTATACCAAACCCTATATTCACAATATAGATTGTTTCCAAAAGATTTTAGACTAAAGAGCCTATTAAGCCTTATAGATAGACTGAGCATTATCACAAAACTAAACTTATTGATCATACTCAAACTTTAAAATTAAATAGTTCTATCCAATTGAATCCAAACCCTTCATTCTAACCCTATAATTCTTAACCATTTGAAAGTGTCCTGTTTAACCCAAATCTTATATTCTAAATATAGATTGTTTACAGGACTTTTGGATTCTAAGAATTTACTGAACCTTTAAGAGTGGACTGATCATTATCATGGAAGTAGACTAATTGATCATACTCTAATATTGAAAATGAATAGTTCTACCCAACTGAAGTCAAAATCTTTTGTAAGGAAGGAAATTCTGACCTGCTTTTGAGCAGGGATAAAGGTCTCCTGGCTGTCCATTTATAGTGAAAGCGTCTGAAACATTCGGTGCACCTCCGGTCAGAATTGCTTCATATTCGACCATGATGGGATCAGCGTTCCACCACTCCCCTGTTAAATTTGATTAATTTACTCAGTAATTGGAATCATTACGAAATGCAAGGAGAAAACAATATAGCAAGATGTGATTTATAATAGCATTTTATGTTTCAAAATCTCATGTACCATCATTATGAAATCAAAGATGAATATTAATTCAGTCAATTAATCACTCTTTACAGATAGGCAATCCAAAAAACAAATAAAATGAATTGACAGAGCTTAACGATAAAATTTCTATTGTATATAAAATTGTCGCTTGAAATATTATTTAATAAAACAAACAATTTCTAAAGATTCCTGACCAAAAAATGGCTAAACTAACTCTGTAACAGTAAAACATACTAAATTACTCTTCAAAAGCAATTATACACAACGTAACAGTCACACTCTTCATTGATGGAGACAACTAATTTTTCATGTGCATGGGAGGCATTTGTTTGTTGCTTCTCTCAGTTGAAGTGTTTTATAGAAAAATTCAGAGATTTAGAATGTATAAACAGTTATTATTAGTATAAAAGTATAAAAGAATTCAAAAGTAACACTTTAAGACTAATTTTATATAAAGAATAGTAAATATATTTTTGATATGTTACAACATACTAGATACTCATTAACAGTATATTAATCATATCTAGAGCACTAAGAATAATAAATATGTTATTATTTTTTAAAAAGATTATTTTATTAAAAAACTTCTTAAAAGCGATTGACAATATAAAGACCAATGCATTATCAAAAAAAAAAAAAAAACCTTTAACGCGTTTTCTTCTTTTATAGCTTTTAACTATTGATCCCTCTCCTTTATGAATAAAACTAAAGAATGCAAACAATACATCATTAAATATATCCAAACAAATAACTAAAAGAGAAAAATCAGTACATGGTATCATGAGTTCTATACATACCAAAAATTAGAAAGTGAAAAAACAGTGTAATCCAGTAGGGCTAAATGCATGTCATATTTTTTCATTTCAATTTTTTTCTTTAATTAGGAGTTCTTATTTCAAAAAGAATTCTAAAGGTTTCTTCTTTCTTTTTCAAACATCCAATCTCAGTTTCTATTTTAAGTTTATCAATGACATTTTTTTATCATATTCAATGATCTACTATAAAAAATTTATATATATATATATATTGTGAAAAACATACACAATATAATCCAAAAACTTATGTTATATTCATTACCTAGCACTATAGGAATCTCAGTTTCTTTTCAAACATCCAATCTCAGTTTCTATTTTTCTTTTTCAAAAATCTAATCTCAATTTCTATTTTTAGTTTATAATGACATTTTTTAATCATATTCAATGATCTATCAAAAAAAAAAATTATTAAAAACATACACACTATAATCCAAAAACTTATGTTAGACTCATTACCTAGCACTATAGGAATCTCAGCATGGGGTCGGGGAAATGGATAGAAGTGGCCCTTCTTAGGATAGATGAGCAATGCTCCATGGACTGTTGCACGGAGCCATGAGACATGGGCATGCCACCACAAGGTTCCTTCCTGTGCAACAATGGCGAATCTGTATGTATACTGCCCCCCTGGTTGAATGGGGCATTGGGTAATGTACCCTGGTCCATCAGCCCACGCTGTACGAATCTGTCTCACTCCATGCCTGAAAATAAAATGTTTTCCAATAAGTCTTGTATTATGAAATGCAATTTCCAAATCTTAAGATGTGCTGTTTAAGCCAAAATAGTATGTATCACTGTACTTGCATTCAAATCATAATGTAATTCACAATCCACAACAACTATACTTGCTTTCAGATCTTAGAATATGCTGTTTAAATGAATATAGTATGTACCACAATTCAAATCTTGAAGATATACCGTTTAAGTCACAATAGTATGCATCAAAAATTAGAATATGCTGTTTAAACCAAAGTAGTATGTACCAGTGGATCGTGGCATTATATTTGCCTCTGTTATAGACTTTAACACAAAGTGAGTCCCCATTTGATACATACAGAGTTGGACCCGGAAACTGTTCATTTACTGTGGTTATGGTATGTGTTTTACATAACCGAGTAACAGTCGTTGGTTGTATCTGTACAAACCAAAACAAAAAATTACCACCTCAGCACTTTTCAGTAGAAATCTAACTTAAGCATACAGTTCTGTCAAATATTCTCTATATGATCAGCTAATCAGAAACCATAAATCTTTACCTTTTCTACCATATTATTTAATATAAATCTACTTACAACGAATTTGTAGTTATGGACGTATGCACTTGCTAGAGAATTGAACAAGACATTGAATTTAAGCAGCACCAATATAAATCTAACTAGATAAGATTTTTTCATTGTTATCCACATATTTCAAACACTAAATGTGCTCTTTCTTAGTCTGCAAAAGAAGTTCTCATTCAATATTGAAAGCTGAAAGAAGATTTCAGCCTGCAAGTGATGCCAAAAGTGCTGGCTTAGGGTGGTATAAATAGCCCAAAATGAGAAAGTGGAAGAGGCATATGGTGGACATGAAATTATTTTAGTTCCTTTTTTGGTTGCAGAGAATGCAGTAACGTGAGAATACCAACTGTCTATTTGTGGTGTCATTTTTTTTAATGTTTGTAAAACGTTTATCTCTAATACAGTCTTCAGCAGTAGAAATCACATGGTTAGAAATAAACTTTGATATAATATCTAGTTGTTTGATTGTGTGATGGAGATTGCAATACGGAGAAACCCAAGTGTCTGGTATGGATTGAGAAATCTATGGTGGATGGTGGAATAGTTTAAAGGCAAGTTTTAAGCACGACAGAGAACCAGTTAGTGCTTAGATCACTACTTATTGGATCTCAAGTATAAATCTAGAAATGGAACTTTTCATTCTGTAGTGGATAGTGGATCTGTGGTTCTGAGTAGCATCTTATAGGTATAGATAGGCAAGTATTCGGCACGCGAGAGAACTAGCCAGTGGTCCAAATAGTTCTTTCCTTCTCACCAACCTTTCTTATTTCAATTCTGGTCAGAATTCAGTTCTAATCCTAAGGGCCCGTTTGGCAGCTGGAATACCATATCCATGTTCAGGAAGATGCTGCATATTCAAGAAGATGCTTATCCTCAAAATGAAATCAGGAATATGGTCTGATCCGTTTGGTTCACCCGAAAGATGAATGAGAAGATGCATTAAGGAATTTTAATTCTTTATTTTTTAATTTCTTTGAATATGGTGTGTATATATACACACATACATGTGCATGTATATACACATGTATATATATACATGTGTATATATGTATATACACACATGTATACACATATACACACATACACACATGTGTATATATACACACACATACACACATATACACACATACACACATACATGTGCATGTGTATACACACGTGTGTATACACATATACACACATTTATGTATATATACATACATATACACACATGTGTATGTATATGCACATATACACACATTTATGTATATATACACACATGTGTATATATACACACACCATACATATACACATACAAGTGTGTATCCATGTATACACATATACACACATACACACATTTGTGTATATATACACATATATGCACACATGTGTATATACACACACCATACATATGTGTATATATACAGACATATACACACATACATGTATGTATATATACACACATGTGTATATACACACATGCGTATATACACATGTGTGTATATACACACATGTATATATATACATCCTTATAGCAATATAATATACATCTTTATAGTCATGGATCCCACGAAATATTAAATTTGCTTTTGTAAAAATTGGAATTGGAATTCGAAATTCAAATTCCACCTATTTAGGTGGAAGATGATATTCCCATTTTGGGGGCAAAATGAGAATTTCGGAATTCCAATTTCATTTTTTTTCAAGGACCCAAACATGGAATTTGGCATCATCCAGAATTAGATAATGCCAATTCCGGTCCAATTCCTGCTACCAAACGGGCCCTAATAGATCTCCATCTCCACTCATTCTTGTTATTTCATTTCTGATTCCAAACCTACATCATCATGTTATCAAATTTACATCATCATGTTATCATTGAATTTGAGATCTGTCAGTAGCTAATCTTATAATTGTTGTCTAATTTTTGAAGCTAGCATTCTTGTTATTTCAATTCTGATTCCAAATTTACATCATCATGTTATCATTGAATTTGAGATCTATCAGTAGCAAATCTTGTAATTGTTCTCTAATTTTTGAAGCTAGCATTAGATAATAAAGTCCATGTTCTTGTTAATTCAATTCTAATCCACAAATTAGATGTCAGGTTATTATTGAACTTCAAATCCACCAATAGTTAAGTTAAGCTTGCAAGTGTTGTCTTACTTTTGATGTTGGGCATGGGATAATATGACCTGTCTGTTCACTCTTTCTTGCTATTTCAAATCCGACCCAGAATTTAGATGTCAAGTTATTGTTGCACTTGAGATCTATTTAGCAACTAATTTTACAATTGTTGTCATTGGGAATTCGGAATTAGATAATGTGGGTTTGTAACATATTAATTCATTTGTGTTATTTCAATTCTTATCCAAAATAGATGTCAAGTTAGGGTGATACCACAATAGTGGGTTACACTTTTTTGCCTAAACAGACATTGAAGTCTACATTTTGAGAAAAATGTTCACATTCGGATGCATATTGTCGTTAAACTATTTAAAATCTGAAGATGAAGTAAACTAGAGTCTTTTAGGATTTTCTGTCTAGATTCTAAATATATTTTTTTAATTTTTTTTTGAATTAATTTTAATGGTTTTTTTTTTCTCCCACTAAAACTGCTATGTTGCTGAAAACGTCATTTTCAAAAAGGTACAATGACTTCGTA
>MU225720.1:7244781-7271270 GCA_018584345.1 Thuja plicata
TTCGCTCTCACATTTTGAGCAACTTCTGAGTTCTTCTTTTTCCCTCTTTCTGCTTCTCTCCTGTAACAGGTTATTTGCATGCAGGTATTCTTGGCATTCTATGGATTTGTATTTCTCAAATCCTACAAATTTCACCACTAGCTAATTTGACCACTTTGAATCCATTTTCATGATCAAAATTGAAATCAAAATCTGACACTTCTATATAGCTCAAAATCGCATTTTAAAATTATTGGGACCGACGCGATCAGACACTTGTGCAGTTGACTTTCTGACGTTGATTTCTTGTCAGAATCATATCTAATCAACATTTTCTCAAATCTTTAACTCTTTTCATCAAAAGTCAACTATTGTCAACTATGGTCAACCCTAGTCAAACTTGGTCAACCTGGACCTCGACATCACTCAAAATTGCTTCTAAACCTTCTGGAGTCTTACATAATCTGTTCTGAGTTCTTCTTGATCTCTGATTCAACATCTATCTATGATTTCTCACTCTCAATCATCATTATGACGTGTCATCTTTCCATTTTTCTCCCGAGGGGGCATGATGATTACATCATTGAATCTATTTTTATCAATCTGATCTGATTTTTCAAAAATCCTCATTGCTAGGGGTATCTCATCACTTCGGTCATATTTAGTTGTCGTACTTCATAGTCAAAATTGGATACTCCATAATCAATAGGGGCATCTTTGTTCCTTACCTCTCGTCATCTATCAGGTATTGGGGCAATCTAACCCAGATTCCTAAGGATCAAGCTTCGTTCTAGAGATGATTTTTGAAATATCAATCTATTAAGTATCTAAGAAATCCAACTCAGATTCTTGAGGATCAAGCTTCAGTCTGGAGATGATTCTCGAAAACTCATCTATTAGGAATTGGGGCAATCTAACCCTGACTCCTGAAAATCAAGCTTCGTTCTGGAGATGATTCTGAAACTTGATCTAACCAGTGTCTAGGCATTCTAACCTAGATATTGGAGGACTAAGCTTCGTTCTAGAGATAGTCCTAAAAATCTTTATTTGACTATCTTTTTTATGGATAGGTATCGGGGCAATCTAACCCTGACTCTTGAAGGTTGAGCCTCATTTTGGGGATAGTCTTTTGAAAGATATCAATCTATTAGGTATCTGAGCAATCTAACTTAGATCCTTGAGGATCAAGCTTCATTCTGGAGATGATTCTTGAAATCTTAATCTATTAGGTATCGGGGCAATCTAACCCGGATCCTTGAGGATCAAGCTTCGTTCTGGAGATGACCCTCGAAAACTCTACTTGACCGGCATCTTGGCAATCTAACCTAGACTTCAGAGAGTTAAGCTCTGTCCCGGAGATGGCTTTGAAATCTTCATCAATCGATCTTTGCATCATCAATTTTCAAATTCTAATCTTTTGTGCTTCAGACATCAGACTATTCTTTGAATCAATGCGCTGCTCACACATCAATTCAAAGAGGGGCAAAATGTAACACCCCAAAATTGGCATCTTGCAACCCTAACCAATTTTTTTGCTTTTGTCATTCTTCTCAATCATCAAAGTCCTATTGTACTAGGCAATTATGAGTTCTGACTGACTCTACTTGACCTGAGTGTCAAATGCAGAAAACCCTAAATCTGCATTAATCATAGCATTATATTTAATTCCTAAAATATCAATTAGCTAAATAAACCCCATGATTGAATTAATTTAATTATAAAGTCCTAGCACTTTAATTTAATTAAATTCACCCCTTTTAGCTAAAATACATAAAAAGGAATTAAATAATATTCTCATTTCAATAATTGAATTTAATTATTCAGATAATTGAGAAAAACATATTTATGAGGTCATATTCTATTTATTTAATTAAATATTCTGTCAAAATCTTCTCTTCAGTTCAGAAATAGAAACTTTGAATTAATTGTGCTTTAAAGAGAAAGAAAACAGTTAAATTCAAAAAGAAAACAAATAAAAACAAAGAGAAAACAATTCATGGTTTTCTTTTAAAGAAAACTTGCTATTCTAAACTAGATTTTCTATCTATTTTATTTCAAAAAGGAAACTTTCTATTCTGAGCAGACTCACAGTCTATAAAAGAACTCCCATTTCTCATTCAAGGAGATGCATTTTAGAATAAAAGAATTACTGCTGCATTTTAGCTCATAATCTCATTTACATTAAGCTCTCATTTTGCAATAGAATAGCTTCATTTTCTTAGATTAATCTCATATTTCTAATCATGTCTTAGTTTAATTTCATTTAGATTAATCTTGCATCTTTCATGTTCTTATATTAATCTTGCATTGCATTACATTGCATTCATGGAGAAAAATCCTCTGTTCTTGGATTGGTCTAGGTTGTGAGACTCTCGTTCTGAGAGCCATTTAAAACCCCATTTGGATAGGAGGCAACAGGTCGAATCATACAAGCATGCAAGATAAATAACTCATATTCACTTCTGTATGTGGCTGATGAATAAGGACTATGTTGAAGTGTATGGTTAAATAATAAGGCCACATTTAGCATATACACTATGCAATTGCGGGCTAGATCCACACTCTGCAACCCCACAATAGATTCAACTAGGGCTTCACATGCTCATGAACTTGATCTATTTTTATAGGAACATTAACCTTTCTCTAATACCACCTGACATAGTCGTGGTAGGCATTTCCCCAATGGTGATGGTCCAAACAATGCAGTCTAAGTCACACAATGGAAACAATCAACACCAGATATAAGAAATGATAAACAACATGCTACACTAGATCTTCACATTATCACAAAATCCAAGATTTACATCAAATTGGCCTGCAACATGCATCTTTACATTCTTCGGCTCACATGTCCATTATCATAAACAAATCCTACAATCCTAACCTCCAAGATATATAATTACCACTTATTTAATCACTTTTAGCTGCCCCTAAACAAAGATCAATGATGCAGTAGCATCTTAGGTCCTTGGCAATCCTGCTCAACCAAAAAGATGTTTGTTTGTTCTTTGGTTTTTTTGGAGGCTTCTTGGGAAGTACTCTGTTGCTTGGGTCTGTCAATCGGTTATGCTTGTTCCGATTTGGTTTCTGACGCTCGAGCATGCTTTTTTCTGTTGCTCAGGTTCTATTGCTTGGGCATGCTTATTTTTTCCTGTTTCTCAGGTTTCTCTTCTGACGCTCGGGCTTGTTTCCTATTGCTCGAGCTTGTTTCCTGTTGCTCAGGGTGTTCTTTTCCCGATTCACTTTGTTGCTCGGTCATCCTTTGCCTGAGTTTCTTAATTTGGAGTTGGATCTATTAACCAACTTCTTCAGTTAATTTACGTGGCTTAATTAATTTGGGGTCTCTCATTGGGACCTGTGTGGACCTAAATCTGGGTCTCTCTTTTGGATTTGAGCACTGACATCTCTTGGTGGACTCTTGTATATATATTTTTCTTTGTTCTTATTTTTGGGAGGAGTTTTTCAGTAGGATTTTGATATCAGTTTTAGAGTAGGATTTGATATCAAATTATTTGTAAGTAGGTCTGTGACCTTGCATGTATGAAGATCAATTTGTAATTCATTGAACATATATGGCCCAAACTGGGAAGGTCTTCCTACCTGACATGTAATGATTTTGATCAATTAGTAAAAGGATCTCTATTTTTTCTTCACTCACTGTGTTGTTGTTGCTTCTGCATTGTATTGGAAAGCTGGTTTGGTGGTTGGGAGAGCCCTTGGCCCCATTATCAACCCTGTCTTGCATCATGTGGTATCAAAGCATTGGTGAGATCTAAGTTCCTTCTTGTAAACCCTAACCCTAGTTGGTGATATTATTGTGGGGTAGAAGATTTTGGTCTGACCTACAATTGCAGAGGGATTCAAGATGGTTCGTGGGAGAGGAAATACAGATCCAGGTCTAGCTGATAGGCTTAGATAGATGACTGCTAGATTGGAAGGTGTTGAGACAGCCCAACACAGAGGAAGACATCTTGAAGATGTTAGTGATGATGCATTGGTAGAGGTTCAAGGTGAAGCTACACTTGCACTTGCACCTGTGATGAATCATGAAGAGGAGCGATTCCTAAGAGATTTGACAAGTTTGAAGTCCACACCTTAGTTTAACCCTCCTGAGTATAGTGTAAAATTGGATTTTGATGAATTGATTGACTGGATAACTGAGATAGAAAAGTATTTTGAATATGAGAATGTATCAAAGGATAAGAAGGTGAAGATTGCAATCACAAAGTTGAAAGGAAATGCATTCCTATGGTGGGAACATCTGCAATTAGATCAAAAGAAGAAAGGTAAAGAAAAAATCAAGGTATGGGATAAGATGGTAAACAAATTAAAAGGCAAGTTTCTACCTTGTGATTATCAGATTAACCTAATCAGGTGAATGCAAAGTTTGAAGCAGAAAGACAGATCAGTAAAAGACTATACTTAAGAATTCTATAGATTGGACATTAGATCTGGACATGTGGAAGATGAAGTGGAAAGAGTAGCAAGATACCTGAATGGATTGAGAAGTTCCATACAAGATGAGATCAGTTTGGTCAAGATGGAAAGCATTGAGGAGGCATATCAATTTGCCCTAAAAGCTGAGGAGAAGCTGAATAGAAGATATGAACAAAGACAAAGAGGCAAAGGTGGTAGATTCCCTAGAGGAAGAGGTAGATCTCATGGTGAAAATAGTAGATCTAAACTAGACAAGTCAATTTCACACACATCTCAACACATAGGAAAGACTGAATGGAAAGGTGGAATCTCATACCGAGGAAGAGGCAATTAATCCAGAGGTGGATATAGCAGAAAAGGATTCCAAGTAACTTGTTACAATTGTCATGAAGGACATAAATCCTTTGAATGTACACATGCAAGAAAGAAAGGCAGTAGTAGCATAAATGCATTAGTGCAAGAGGAATCACCAAATGAAGCTAAGAAGGAAGGAAATCTCATGATCCGAAGGATACTAGGGAGTGAGAAGGATAAGCAAGATCCCATTAGGAAAATTTTGTTCAAGACCAGATGTAGAGTTGCAGACAAGGTTTGGAAGGTGATTGTGGATAGTGGAAGCTCAGAGAATCTGGCATCTAAGGAAATGGTTACAAAGTTGTAGTTGGAGAGGATGAAGCATTTGAAACCCTATCAGATCTCATGGATCAAGGATGGGCATACATTAATGGTGAGTGAACAGTGTTTTGTGAATCTAAAAATTGGAAAGTATTATGATAAGGTGCTGTGTGATATTATGCCTATGGATTATTGTCATGTTTTGTTGGGTGGACCTTGGCAATATGATAGACATGCTATACATGATGGAATATTGAATAGATATTCTATTTGGGTTGATGGTAAGAAGTAAGTTTTGTTACCTTTGGTTGAAGAATCTGTTGGTGAGATATGTACATCTATGAAAGTTTGTTTGATGGAAGGTAGATATTTTGTTAAGGACTTGAAAAGAAATGATATCTTTTATGCTTTGATTCCTAACAAACCAAGTAAGAAAAAAGAAGATGACATTCTTGCAGAAGTTGAAAAGTTAATCACTGAGTACAAGGAGATAATTTCAGATAATGTACCTAATGGTTTACCACCAATGAGAGATATCAATCACTGTATGGATCTGATTCCTGGAGCTAGTTTACCAAAAAAAACACCACATAGGTTAACACCGACCAAGAATGAAGAGCTTAACCGACAAGTTCATGAATTGTTAAACAAAGGTTTGATCTGAGAGAGTTTGAGTCCATGTGCAGTGCCTATTGTGTTGGAACCTAAGAAGAATGGAGAATGGAAAATGTGCACTGATTCCAAAGCAATCAACAAGATCACAATAAAGTATAGGTTTCCTATACTGAGAATGGATGACTTAATGGATTGTTTGAGTGGAGAAAGAAATTTTACCAAAATTGATTTGAAAAGTGGATATCATCGGATTATAATCAGAGAAGGTGATGAATGAAAGACTTCTTTCAAGACAAAGGAAGGTTTGTATGAGTGGTTGGTTATGCCCTTTAGTTTAACTAATGCACTGAGTACATTTATGAGGTTAATGAATGAGGTTTTGAAGAGATTCTTGAATAATTGTGTGATTATATACTTGGATAATATTTTGATATTCAGTAAGAATAGAGAAGATCATTTGATGCATATAAGGCAAGTGTTGCAGATATTGAAAGAGGAAAAGTTGCTGATAAATCTAAAGAAGTGTTCCCTCATGAAAGAAGAACTTGTGTATTTGGGTTTTGTGATTTCAGCCGATGGTTTGAAGATAGATCATGAGAAATTTGAAGTTATATTGAGTTGGCCTACACTTGATAATGTCAGTGAGGTAAGATCATTTCATGGATTGATAATTTTTTATAGAAAGTTTATCAGAAATTTTAGTTCTATTCGTAATACTATGACTGAGACAATGAGAGGAGACAAAAGAGAATTCAAATGGGCACATGGAGATGATAAGAGTTTTGAGGCTTTGAAGTTAAAGGTTGTTGAATTACCTGTGTTAGCATTACTTGATTTCAATAAGGTATTTCAAGTTGAATTTGATGCAAGTGGAAGTGCAATTAGAGCTGTGTTAACTCAAGAAGGTAAACCTTTTGCTTTCTTTAGTGAAAAGTTGAATGATGCTAAAAGGAAATATTCTATCTATGATCAAGATTTATATGCTATTGTTCAAGCTATGCAGAAATGGAGACATTATTTGATGCCAAATGAATTTGTGTTGTATATTGATCATAAGGCTTTACAATATTTGGGTAGTCAGAATAAGTTGAATCAGAGACATATGAAATGGGTAGAGTATTTTTAGAGTTTCTCATTTGTGATTAAGCATAAGAGTGGAGTTTCTAATTGAGTTGTTGATGCATTGAGTAGAAGAAGATCTTTGTTGACCGAGATGAGAATTAAAGTTCTTGGTTTTGAGGACATGAAAAGTTTGTATGAAAGTGATCCTGATTTTTTTGAGCAATGGAGAGTGTGCAAAGAACCTAATTCAAATCAATCAAGTAAGTATGAACACTATTTCATTCAGGAAGATATGTTGTTCAAAGGTATTCAGTTGTGTATACCAAGAGGATCAATGAGAACTAACTTGATTAAGGTGAAACATAGTAGTGGATTGGCTGGACATTTTGGTATTGATAAAACATTGAGTTTTCTTAAGGAAATGTATTTTTGGCCTCAGTTGTATAAGGATGTTTAGAAATTTGTGAAAAGCTATGGATTTTGTCAAGTTGAAAAAGGAGTGAGTCAGAATACTGGTTTGTATACACCAATTACTGTCCCTAAGAAACCTTGGAGTGATATCAACATGGATTTTGTTCTTGGCTTACCTAGGACAACAAGAGGTAATGATTCCATATTTGTTGTTGTAGATAGATTTTCTAAGATGACACATTTCATACCATGTAAGAAAACATCAGATGCAGTACATATAGTAGATCTTTTCTTTAAGGAGATTGTCAGATTGCATGGATTACCAAGAAGTATCATCTCTGACCGAGACAATAAGTTTGTAAGCTATTTTTGGAGAACACTTTGGAAGAAGTTGGATACTGAGTTGAATTTTAGTTCTACATTTCATCCACAAACTAATGGAAAAATAGAGGTTGTAAACTGAAGTTTGGGTAATTTGTTGAGATGATTAGTTGGAGACACACCAAGTAATTGGGATTTGATGTTGGCACAAGAAGAGTTTGCATACAACAGTTCAGTGAATAGAAGTACTGGAAAACCACCTTTTGAGATTATTCATGGCACACAACCGAGAGGTATATCAGACTTGAGAGATATTGTTGGGGAATAGAAAAGAAGTGCAAAAGCAGAGGAATTTGCTAAGTTCATGAAGACATTGCATGAAGATGTAAAACAAAAGCTGGAGAAAAGCAATCAGAAGTACAAAAATAATGCATATAGGTCAAGAAGACATAAAACATTTGAAGTTGGTGATGCAGTAAGGGTTCATTTGAAGAAAGGTAGATTTCTTATTGGAACATATGGAAAATTTAAGATGAAGAAATTTGGTCCTTGCAAAATACTGAGAAGATTTGACAGTGGAAATGCTTATGAAGTTGAGTTACTTGATGACATGGATATATCACCTATATTTAATATTTCAGACTTGTATGAATATCATGAACCTGATGAAGAAGTGACAATACCAAGTGATTATCCTAAGAAGCAGATAGAGGAAGTTGAACATATTTTGAAACTGAGAATTGACAGAAGTACAAGAGGAAAAGGATATATGGAGCATATGGTAAAATGGAAGAACAGAACGATTGAGGACTCATCTTAGATTTCTCAATATAAGTTGGATTCATTTTAGGTTGGACCTGGTACATGATTTAGGGAATCATTTCTTGTACCCCAGGTGTCTGATGCAGGAGCATCTTGGGTCCTTGGCAATCCTGCTTAACCAAAAAGATGTTTGTTTGTTCTTTAGTTTGTTGGGAGGCTACTTGGGAAGTACTTTGTTGCTCAGGTCTGTCACTCAATTATGCTTGTTCTGAGTTGGTTTATGTCGCTCGAGCATGCTTTTTTCTGTTGCTCAGGTTTTGTCGCTCGGACATGCTTGTTTGTTTCTTGTTTCTCAGGTTTGTCTTCTGACTCTTGGGTTTGTTTCCTGTTGCTCGGGGTTCTCTTTTCTTGAGTCACTATGTTTCTCAGTCATCCTTTGCCTGAGTTTCTTATTTTGGAGTTGGATCTGGTGACCGACTTCTTCAGTTAATTTTCGTGGCTTAATTAATTTGGGGTCTCTGATTGGGATCTGTGTAGACCTAAAGCTAGGTCTCTCTTTTCGATTTGAGCGCCGACCTCTCTTGGTGGACTCTTGTATATATTTGTTTCTTTGTTCTTAGTTTTGGGAGGATTTTTTCAGTAGGATTTTGATATCATTTTTAGAGTAGGATTTGATATCAAATTATCTGTAAGAAGGTCTGTGACCTCACATGTATGAAGATCAATTTGTAATTCATTGAATGTATATGGCCCAAATTGGGAAGGCCTTACAGTCCGACATGTAATGAGTTTGATCGGTTAATAAAAGGGTCTTTGTTGTTTCTTCTCTCGCTGTGTTGTTGTTTCTTCCACATTGTGTTGGCAAGCTGGTTTGGTAGTTGGGAGAGCCCTTGGCTGGCCCATTATCAACCCTGCCTTGCGTCAATCAACTACCTCAAAAGGATTTGAAATTAAAGTGTGCACCCAAAGGGAGGTTGGCTACAAGCTCACAAACATAGAATGATGCGCCATGAAGGTGCGCACACCAAGGAAGTGGTACGTGAGATCAGAAACTCTAGCTGACCATTAGAACATTAAGAACATATAGAACCAAACAAGAATCTACAATATCTCTACAATGAATTATCCAAATGAGGTGCGAACCTAAACATAAGAAAATCATGATGTCCAAAACACAGGTACCTGAGTTCCACAACGGTAAATGATCCAAATCTAAGGTACACCACTAAAAACACAGAGATTGGCTACGTGAAAAAAAAATTAAGAACAAACTGAATGGAAATATTTTTGGGTGACGCGAGATTGACAATGACCCAAGGATGCTCCTGCATCATTATACTAAAGATATTTACAAAATACTTAGAAAAAGGCACATTTGATATTATATTATAATTTTGTAAAAAAAAACCATTTTTTATGTTCTTAGTGGTTGACCCTCTTGATCTCTACTATTTGTAAAAAAGTAGTTTATAAATTTATTGGGATTAGCTAGAATCAAAATGTACAATATAACCTTCCAAATTGGCACAAACCGCAATATCTATCATCTACAAAACGATTGTATGTAATGTACAAAGTAACATTATTTATATAGGCATAGAAATGAGGTGAGAAGGTCGGAGACAATGACTAACCACCCCACCAAATGTGTAACACTTGTAAACTCACTTTACAAGTGGGTGAGAAAGCGTCAAATAAATATGAAATAGGTGTCTCCCAAAGTTGGACACATGTTTCAATCACACGAGGTGAGATAAAACTCTAAAATTCCCTAAGTGGATACTTAAGTAACGTGAATAAGACTCTCCCTAGGTGCACTAAAATCTAACTAGTTTGATAAAGTCATTATTTACACCAATAAGAATATATACTATTAATCAAATGCCCTTATCATAATCCTAAAACTTTTAATATATACATCTTGAATTATTTATATAATACTCTTGCCAATTTTTCAAAAATGGGTACTTTTGATGCCTTTTGGTCCCCATTTCTATACAATTATTTCTACTTAAATAACAACAAGGAGAAATAAACAAAAAATTAGTTAGAAATAGTTTTAACTACCAAAGATTTAAGATTGGGAGTTTAATAACTGTGCTCTTTATTCCTCACTATTGTTGCAGATTTGTGGGATACAAACTTTGAAATTGTAGGTTCTAGAGTTTTAAGAATTGCATATAGAGAAGATATGGTCATGTGGTCTTTATTGGATTGAGCACTAGCAATGTGACTCACGATGGTCAATTGTAGGTTGATCATATTTGATTACAAGCGATTGGATCTAAGATTGAAGAGTGCATATTTATCACTTTTTTAGAGATGGCAAGGATGAGACTCTCAATCAAGTCAAGATAGTGTTGTGGCACATTACCGAGATTCTCTTCAAATACTCACTATGGGGGAGATAAGATAGAATAATGAGGGGAGAATGAAAGATAATAAACATTGACTTTTATAGTTAGTTATTAGTTTATAGGTGGTGGAAAATTTTAGTTATATTCTTAAATATATATGCAGAAATGTATCATTCTCAAATGAATACAATATAATATTTTTGAGTTTAATGTATTCTTTATGTATTATATATTTTTCCGTATTATTAATTTATTATTTATTTAAAGTCAATATTATTATTTATTGGAACAAGTTGATGCTACAAACAACTTTGAATAAAAAATAAACTAAAAGATACAATAATTTCTCATTTAATTTGTAAACATCTCTTATAAATTACTAATAGCATATAACTCAATATAATACTTGTTCTTCTATCTCTTTGTAGCGCCTTCAATAGTTACAAACCTACAACCATATCTTACTTTCTATCCTCATTAGAATATCATGCTATCTATGATTGAAGTATTACAAGTTTTAATTTCTATAAAATAATCAATAAAAATATTAAACAATAAAAGACGATCAATTTAGAGTAGTACTTATGATAATTTCATCTTCGTAAAAAACTATTACAATACAAATACTAACCATCATATAACACTTATTTGATTAAAGGAATTTCAATAATTTTCAAAAGATTTTGACAGATTAACTCTTAGAAATTGTTTGATAAAAACAGAAGTAGGGAGAAACAAAATAGTACAAATCTTATTTTCTCATTACAAATTTGGAAAGAGTTTTAGAGACTGAACTAAGCTGAAATAAAAGCTAGCAAGAAATTAACAGACGTAAAACATTAACGTGACTGATTTACTTTGATTACCCTTTGTCATTGTCATAAACCTTTTTTTGAATGACATTCAATCAAGTTGCTGTTGGAAAATGATTCAATTCTTCTTAGATGGATATAGAAAAAGTTTATATTGTCTAGGGTTACATCTAGACATGAAGATGATTATCAATTATAGATTTGATTTGGATCTATTGATTTTATCAAAGATAGAGCACAATTTTTATATGGGAAATTTTAAGCATTGCATTCATAGAGATTACACTTTAAGATCTAAGATAATTTATGTTTACGATCTTCATTAAACAATTTTTTTGGTTAGTTTTGGTATCTTTTTATTACATTTATTTTTTCTATAGATTTGATATTAGAATATTCTAGCCCTCAAATAACATTAATTAGTATTAATTAATTAATGTTTTTTTTGGGGTAAAAGTGGCTAGGTCACGATATATTTTATTAATAATAGTAAAACGTTTGTAAACCCGGTTCAGACGGGCATACCGGCAGGAAAGAACCAGGAAGAAAACCTCTGGTTGTAGCCCATGCAGATAAATTGATATACTAACATACTAGTCTACCCAAATCGAGTCAAAAAAAGAACCCTACCAGGTAGTGTGCCCAAACCTGCCAAAAAACCCCAAATGAGAACTCCAAAATAATGCCAAAGAATCCATACAATCCCTAATAGCCCATTACATCCAAGAAAGACCCATCAGAGAGAAAGGGGAGAGAAGAAGAAAGGGATCCAAGGGATGCAGATGTCGCTGCAGAAGAAGATTGTCTCTCATCCACCAAAACCAGGCAGGGAACCACACCTGAAGCGGTATCCCCACCAACCATAATTAATTGATCCTTCATGCATAGGGAAAGAATCTGAAGGGGATTACACCCCCAGAGTTGCACACTTGCACATAGAACAACTCTACCTTTGGCTAAAATCCATATTAGTACCACAGATATAGTATGAAATATTAGGGAAAGAAAACTGGAATCCATGAGGCGGAAATATAATCTAAAATACACGTATAAATGGACATAATTAACCACCTTTCTACACCAAAACAATCCAACTAATATAAGATTGAATCAAGCCAATGAAAAATTAAAAATAAAGAACCAAAAAAATCATAATGTGTAACATATATGAGAGGTAAAAAAGAACAGTTAAGAATATGATAAATCAGCATGGTAAGTTAGCCTCAAATAGCAGTGTCAATATTATACCAAATGTGACAAAGAATTCATATCCACTTCCTGAAGTGGGAATGGATTGTCAATCGCATTATTTGCCAAAAAATTAGCAACCATATTTGCCTCTCTCAAACATTGTTTAAGCTCAAAGAGTTGAAATGATGTAAATATTTTGAGAACCAAATCCAGTATGTATCTTAGTTTCCATGAGGAAGTCTTTTTAGAGGATATTATGTTATAGGTCATCATTGAGTCCCCCTCAATTATGATCTTAGATATCTTCACGAAGATAGCAATAGAAAGACCAAAGGGAATAGCTTCCATCTCCGCTACATTGTTGGAGTCTAAGGGAAGCTTTTTGCAAGTTGCTCTAATAATGTTCCCCTCATATTTTCTAAAAAAAATCCCCACTCCTAAAATGCCCGAATTTCCCCTGGAGGCACCATCATAATTTAGCTTCACAAAACTAGAAGGAGGAGTAGACCAAGTAGCATTAAGATTGGAGGAGGAAGATGAACAAGAAGCTTGACATCCATAAGGCGGAAGGGACTGAAGGAGAGGCCAATTTTGATGAATAAAGAAATCCCACTTAGTAAAATTATTTTTCTTCTTGATCAATTTAACATGGTATGTAAGCATCACTTCAGATATAGACTTTTCTATTTTTCCAATGACCTCGATCCATGAAGTAAATTTGCCTCTAAATACTCTTTCATTTCTCTCAAGACAAATATTCCAGATGACTATAGAGGGGCTCACCTCCCAAAGAGGTGAAAATGTGGAAGATTTATACAAAAAAAGACAAGCTTTGAAGTGATCACAAATATTAGGGCCATAGCTGTAAACTACCCTAGCCTGTGAATAAGCCAACACCAACAAACAAGAGTAAAGGGGCAGCAAAGGAATAAATTATCAGAAGTTTGCATAAAGTATACAGATAAAGCACAAGGAAAAATAATGGTAATCCCCAATCTATCAAGCCTAGCCCCAGTAAGGACCCTATCCTAGATGGCCAACTAGGAAAAGGCCCCTGCCTTAGGAAGACATGTAGATCCCCATAAAATTCCTACATGCCAAGAGTCAGAAGATTGAAATTTTATTCATAACCGACCTTAACCGTGTATTGGCTAGAAGGGGAACCTAACCAAATAAGTTCATCCTCAAGAGGAGAGAATAAAATAAGTCTAGAGCTAAGTTCCTTATGAAGTTCTGTTGCCAAATCTGAAAAATCATTTAGGCCAGAAAGATCTCTCCAAATTGCCAGACCATCCTGAACATCTAAATAATGACAAACCTAGTAACCCCAAATATTTTTAAGATGAGAATCTAATGAGCGCAACTCCCGGATCTAAGACAAAGGTGTGTTCCCATTCCATGAGTCTTCCTAGAACCACACTTTCAACCCATCATGTATCAACCAAGAGAGGGAGGGCACGATGAGCTCTCGACAAGAAATCATCAAATTCCACATGTCAAACCCCCGAGGTAAAACTAAAGTTGTAAAGATTCTTTCCCTTTCATCAGAGTCAAGGTACCTCGATCTCATTAATATGGCCCATTTAGAGTTTGGGCTTTGGTATAATTTCCAAAATAATTTAGCACCCAATGCTTTATTATGTAAATGTAGATCCCTGACTCCAGCACCCCAGATGGATTTAGTAGTACAAACCTTACTCCAAGCAAGAAGGGGTAACTCTTTCTTCTTAGTTACATTGTTAGCCCAAAGAAAGTCCATTAAGATGGATTGGAGTTCTTCAATTGAATGCTTAAGCATATTTTAGACCGACATAAGATAAATTGGGATGGCATTTAAGACATATTTAATCATCATTAACTTGCCAGATAAGGTCAGCCATTTACGCTTCCATGACAGAACTCATTGAGAAATTGCAGAAATAATCTTATCCCTAAAATAATGTTTTTATGTGCCAGAATAGAAGGGAACTCCAAGATATCGGCAAGGAAACTCCCCCAAAGAGAAGCCCCTAAATTTAGAAAGACTATTTTGAACTAAAGGGGTAACATTTAAGAAAAAAACTCAATTTTGCTAGATTAATTAATTGCTGAGATGCCATGGAATAATCATCTATGATTTATTTAATAACTCAAGCTTCCATGATGGTCACTTCTCCGAATAGAAGAGTATCATCCGCAAAAATATTATGTGTATAGGATTCATTTCCATCATTAGAGGAGACACCTTTCTGAATCCCAACCTGTCTAGCATAACATATATATCTATTAAGACCCTCAACCATTAGGATGAATAGAAGGGGGAAAGGGGACCCCCCTGCCGAATACCTCTAGAAGATGAGAAAAAACCTCTAGAGGACCCATTAATGATAACCGAGAATGAAGAAGAAGATATACAAGTTTGGATCCATTTTACCCAATTTATGTGAAAACCAAACCTAGTGAGGACCATGAGAACAAAGTCTCGGTCAACCCAATCATATGCTTTCATCATATCTAGCTTAAGCACCATCACCAATTGGTTATGTCAAATAGAGTGCAAAATTTCATGAGCCATAATAGCACCCTCTGAAGTTTCTCTCCTAGGAACAAAGCCCCTTTGCTCCTTAGAGATTATTTTTAGGAAGGACCTTAGCCAACTTGACAAAAATAGATATGGTAAAAATTTTGTATAGAGAGTTACAAAGCGAGATAGGAGGAAAATCTGAAAATGATGGAGGATTGTCTTTTTTTGGGATGAGAGCAATCCAAGTATGATTAAGCTCTTTCAGTATGGTTTTATGAATCCTAGATTCTTCTAATGCAAGTAAAATATCATTGCCCATAAAATCCCAAATTTTTTTGAAAGAAAAGAAAAGTGAATTCATCGGGACCCGGGGCCTTGTTTGGGGCCATGGAAAAAACAATTTCTTTAAGCTCATTCAATGTAAAGGGAGCCATAAGCATAGTATTATCTGCCTCAGATACACAATGTGGGATAGAATCTAACAAAGAATTAGAACAATGAACCTATTGCTTCGTTAGAAATTTTGAGAAGAAGGAAATACCCTCAACAACAATATCACCTTCATCTTCTAATTTACCACTAGAGGATTCAATGAAAAAAAAAATTTATGACGTTTAAGCTTAGTAGAAGCATGAAAACACTTTGTGTTTCTATCCCCATCTACAAACCAAGTTTCCCAAGATTTTTGTTTCCTGTAAATCTCTTATCTGAGAATTACTTCCTCTAGAGAACATCTGAGATCCTTTTCTAGTGTAAAAGGTTGGGCATCCATGTCATTTTGAATAATAAAGTAATTACCTATGGCCAATTCTGAGTGCAATCTAGTTTTCTCTTGAAAAATGTTCTTAAAGGTATTAATGTTCCAATCTTTGATCTTAATTTTTAGCAATTGCAATTTTTTGATCAGTCTAAATATTTGGGTGCCTTACATATATGGAGAGTTTATCAACCATTGTTTCAGTAAAGGAATAAAACTATGATGTTGGAACCACATTGGTTCAATCTTGAAGGTGCCTCTCCAAAAAGAACAGGATTCTGATAAATGTAATAATCAGAAAGTGATCTACACCAAAAATAGGTAAAATGAGTGAGTGGTAGTCTATTTCAATCTAACGCCATAAATTAGAAATAAGAAAATTATCCAAATGCTCAGCAATGTTACAAAAATCCATGCGGTGATTCGTGGAGGTGAATTTTCCCAGCTTGGGAGAAACATCCATGAGATCATTATCATAAATAAACTTATTAAAGTCTATCATCACCTTTAGAGAAGGAATAATCCCACCACATTTAATTTCTGATCATTATTAAGGAAAACATTAAAGTCCCCTCCCAAGATGATCAAATCCCCTGGAGTGCCTATATCAAATCACCCAGAAAGGTCCAAAACTTGGTTTTTTCAACAATGGGAGTAGGGCCATAAATATTAAATAACCAGAAGGACAATTTAGAAGAGCGGCTCTCAACCAAAGAGAGCATCCAATATTTTCCAGATGAAATTTGTTCCAAAGTTACCTTGACTAGATCCCATAAAATCACAAGACCCCCCGAGGCACCATCAGAGGGGGAGGCCCAAAAATTACCCAGCTTCCAAGAATAAAACAATTTTATGGCAGCTTCATTAGATAATTTAGTTTCTTGGAGAAGAACAATATCAAATTTAGAATTAAACAGTTGACTCATGATGATCCACTTCTTGTTAGGGGCATTTAAGCCCCTAATATTCTAGGAAATAACTCTCATGGCTCCAGAGGGGAAGACTAAGCTCCCCTCCTAACTTGAGCATTTATTGATTCAATCCTACAACATACTCAGGCTGGAGACTTCTTTTGACCTTAGCAGCCCTCGTAGTAGGAGGGCTGAAAGGCACTTTATTTTTCCCATTAATGTGGATAGTTAATGAAGAGGTTAATGCTTTTTGAATCCCAACATTAATCTCATCCCTAAGTTTAGATACACTTGAAGGTCTCCCTCTGCGTTTAGCAGATGAAGGAGGGGAAATTTTGAGGAAGGAGATTGGAAGATGGAACAAGATGAAGATTTAACATTCTTATTAATAATACTATCCAGAGAAGGTAAAAATGTGATGGGAACCTCTTGTAGGAATAAATCCACATCTGGAGATAGCATCTCATAAGAATTTTTGGTCTTAGGAATTTCACCCTTGCATTTTAACCATGAAAAAGAAGTATCAAAACAATCAATGATAGAATCAACGATCTGCTCATCCAAAATAACATTGGATTCCTTAGAAATCTCTTCCACCTATGAAACTGCTTGAAGAGATGGTTTGATTATGAGAAGATTATCTACTAAACCTGCCATATGATCTTCTGTTTGAAAGGGTTGTAGACTATCAATAGTTGATGAAAGACAGGGAACCATGGTAAGTGCAGTAGAAATGGAGGTGGAAAGAAAGAGAGGATGGTAGGATTGAGGAGAGGGTAATGAATTGGGAGTAGGGTAGAATATGGGAGGGAAGAAACATGAGATGAGCCTCCAACTGCCGAAAGGATGCGAGCATGGGAGATGTGAGGAGATACCTTAGTAATGGAAGGTGAAGGAGCATGAGAAAAAGAGGGGGAAGAACATGAAATATACAAAGGTGAGGGAGAAAGGAGTGAGGTAGATATGGGGAGGGGTGATGTGGTTAAAGTCAAGGAGGTAGCAGTCGGGACAAAAGAAATAGTGGGATTAATTTGAGGATAAGGGATGATGCAAGGCTCTTGACACTGCTGGACAACGGAGACAACATAGACAGAGGATGAAACAACCAAAGGTGGAGGAATGATATAAGAATATTGGATCGACTGCATGTCAGGTATCACGAGAAAGGAAATGATACAATAGGTGGGGAGGTGGAAGGACCAGGGTGATCAGATGAATGCCTCAACATATTAATATCAACATCTACCTCAGAAATCCAAACAAATAAATCACAATCAATGGAAATTACTGGTTTAACCGAAATGGCATCATCTCTAATAATGGATTGTCTCCTATTACTGAAAGGACAATCAAATTACAAACAAAAGGAATAATTGTTGATTTAGTTGCAAGGACACAAACCAACATAGAGGTTTTGTTCTCTTTCAAACATCAACCGGTTCTAACAAATGTACCAAAAGAATTCCCTAGTGTCATTAAAATACGCAAGTCATTAAACTCATTGGGCATATTAGGGAGTGAAAACCAAATTGGAGATTATTGAGAGATAATTTTCCCAGGTTGAAAAAAGGGCTTCTATGGTGAGAAAAATACAACATTATCCTTCAGATTAATATATGGCCTAGTTAATGAATGCTCCTTTGCCTCAACGGTTTCAAGAATAATTACAAAGGTATTTGATGATAAAACTTGAAAATATAAAATACCAAAAAGATTAGATCTAATTTCCTTCAAAAAATTAGATAAAGAAGTTGATTTCCCTCATACCTCAATAATCACACCTCGATCTGTTAAATCATTATTGTGCAAGAACTCTAAAGTGTTTTCAATAATAATCTCTAGGACAGGGTTCCATACCTTCTTCATTTTTAAACCATCATGATTATTCGTAGGCGGCGTAAAGACTACTTCTTCATCATTGATAGTCGCACTCTTAATATTATCAATTTCTCCCACCAGATTTTGATCTTGATTGGGGATAGATTTTCCTAAATACAATGAAGAAGATTTGATAACACCCTCCCAGCCATGATCAGAGGAGCCAACGTGGCTAGGGTTTTGAAACCACTTTCAAAATCATAAATGAGATCCTCTACTCTCTGTAGGGAAAAACGTATCTACCATAGAATCCCTAGAATTGAAAATTTCCACCCATTTCCCATTCTTGAAAACCCAATGGGAAATTTTCTTTTCCTACACTGTATGATTTCAAAAATCTTGGGAATTATTCAGAAAACTAAGAAAATATGTTGATCTCAAAGGACGCTGAATTGCCATGTCCCTCCAATGCCCTTTGTGAAAAACCCGTTGAGGTGTAGAGATTTCAAGGAGATTTTTTGCATCAATGTCATCAAAGGGCAAGTCACCCTAGTGAACCTTCGCAGTCATTGTCCAAAAACAAATTCAGGGAATTGCATTAAAATGGCTATCGATTGTTTGCAATAAAAATTCAGTACTCTTTTTTCAAATCCCTATCATAGGCATCTAAAATTAAGGTGTCATACTACCATACATCTTCAAATTGAAGATTGAAATATGATCTTTCTAGATCTAATCCAACGAGTTCCCCCTCAAATTGATGCTCTTCTGCTAATGTCTCTGAATTGTGATGAAATTTGTGCATTGTTTTAATATTGCGCAAGGGCAGATCCAATACACAAGATGTTCTTGCAGATCTTATAAGATGATCAAATCTAGGGGTGAGGATGTAGCTGATGCGTTCTTCATGTATAAGACCCATGCACCAAGATCGTTGCAAATTTGGAGTTGTTTAATTTCAGCGAACAACACAGGAGTTCCAATCGTCTCCACTCAAGCCTTTTTTTGTTGGTGATCTAAATGTTGTCTACCATCGCGTGAATTTCTACAACTAATTGACAGCGGCCTGACGTCGAATCCACCTCAGTTTTTAATGGAGATTAAGAAAGTGTGGAATTTTCTTTTCCATGTGCCAATGTCAACTTCTGATAATTTTACATCAAATTTGGCGAGCCTGTGGACAAAACACAAGACTTTATTTCATTAGATTAGACTAGATTATTTCTAGGGATTTTTTTTCCTTCACATTATTTAGTGAATTTTTTTTTTCTACTCATCTTAGCATGTTTTAGGAACTAGTCCAAATTCTCATTAACTCTTTCCCTAGTTTGGAGATAAAATGTTTTGTGTGTTTATATTTGTGTTTCCCATCATGAACTTTTAATGTTTTGTGTTTATTTCACTTAGTGCAACCATTTAATAAAATTTTGAGCTTTAACCGTTAAAGAGTAAAATCTGGTCAGGTGGAAATTACAAAGTTTTAGCTCTATCCCTCCACAATATAGCCATATTTATTTAATGGCTAGTATAGTGATGTTTCAACTTCTCTCTTGTTGTAACTATTGTTTTACCTAACTTTAGACAATTTTGAACAAAATGTTAGGATTGGATAATACTGAGAGGGGGGATGAATCAATATTACTATACTTAATTAAATTCTTCAACCAATTAAACATTAACCATAAGCTTGCAGAAATGAAAAGAGCATAAGAAAATAACACAGAACTCATAAAACCATTATTTGTTGTCAAGGAAAACCTGGCCAAGGAAAAACCACGTTGGGGATGATACCCACAAGCATGCACTAAAGTATAGTGTCCCTATTTAGAGACCTAGCCTTGTTAGAAGATCAATATTACATAGTACACTTCCTTGTTAAAGTAATTACAACCCTGTTAAAGGTTCACAACACCCTGCTAGGGGCCAACTAAGCATGAAAATCTACAATAAAATTATGTTACAAAATGTTCTCAATAAAGAACAATAACAAGCATCTCTAATGCTTAGATAGCTCTTGTTTATAGCTCATCAATGATCTCTGTCATCCTCTTCTCTAAAGTTTGCATCTATATCATCTCATCAATCCATATCACACTTTACTTCCACAAAAATATCTTACATATATATCTTTCTCTTTTACCAAGTCGTCTCTCAATGAAAATATTACATAGTTAGCTCTCAATAAAAAATACATTTAATAAAGTAAATATTAAATGCATATTCAGTGCTCTTACATAGTCAAATTATAGGTTATCATCAACCATAATCCAACTCCAATTGCCAGCAGTCCACGTCATACTCCCTTAATCATTGTTATTGTCCAACTGCTATGTATCATTGTTCTATTGCAGTTTGTTTGTCTTCATTTCTCTCTAACACGTTGTAAACATTACCAAAAAAAAATTGATCTTAGGTGGAGGTCACACATACTCCATACTTTCTTCCTCTAAGCTCACATGTCATAACTCATCGATCTCGATCTTCGATACCCAAAATACTTATGTATCTCTACTTCTATACTTATTCAATTTCTCAGTTAGCAAAACTTAACTTTATAGGAATCGATCTGTAAACCAAATGTGTTGCCATAAATGACAACCAAAAATTGAATCACTTTACCCAAAATTTATCACTTTCCAACAATCTCTCCCTTTGGCATTGATGGAAACACTTAACAAAAAAAATGACTAAGTGTTCCAACAAAACAAAACTATCTTCTCTATTTTCTCTCCTTCCTAATTACTTCCTTCTTATCTCTTCTCCCATTCATTCTTATCTCTTCTCCCATTCATTTTTCTTCTCTTCTCCCCCTTTGACAGCAATGACAAAGGTGCAGTCAGAATAGGATTTGTGCTTGCTCACCAATTTTAGAATATCTTGAAAGGAATCTTTCAAGATCTTGACTTTTGTACTCCATGTTTTAAACAATATTTTACTAACATGAATCAATCCATTCAATGAAAATGATGTGGTCTATGCTTCTTTCACCTATGTAGGCATAGAATTAGTCAATGACTTTGTAACTTTCTCTAAGTCTGATAGATGTGCCTCAAGTATGGATAGCTTAGGAGTGATTAAACTCTTCAGCAAATTGAATCTTGTTAATACTCTCCCTTTCTCAATATCCAATACACTGAGTTTTGCCAAAATTCTTGTTACTTCCTTGTCTAACTCCTTTACAGATTGTGAAGAGGTTTCACAATTGTCCATCATATTGTTCAGAGTTTCCCTCTCCTTGGCAATAATGTCTTCAACATTCTAAACATGCCTAATAGGATTCATATAGTAACTAAACATTTTCCTTCCATATGCAATGCAACTCTTTGAATTTGTCAAACAAGTTTTCAGAATTCCTAAGTCCCATGCAATTGAATTTCAAACTTCATAAAGTTTCTTCTCTGAATAGTTATTTTCTGCCTTCTCTTCTGAAATCTTTATCAAATTCTCATAATATCCATCAAATTCATCAAGTGTTATTTTTATATTTTCAATGTCATCTCTGTGCTGGAAAACAATAGGCACTAGAAGAAATTTGTTCACAGTATTAATTTCCTTGGTAATTACTTTAGCCTTTTTATCACCTTTCTATTCTGATCTTTCTTTGACTTTAGTTAGTGCAATAAAATCTAATTTTACTAGCTCATCTTCATCCATGTAGTCAACATTAACTTCTGTTGTTTTATCTTTTATTTCCAACAATGAGATGGAGGGAGTGTTTACCTCTTTCTGTTCATCCTCTTTGTGCTCTTCCTTTTCCTCTGTGTGCTCTTCTTCCTCTTTCCACTCTGCTTCATCTGCATTCTTGTTGTCCACATTCCCTGCAAATGGGTCATTTTCATCATGTGATGTATCAAGTTTCACAAGCACACTAGACACATAGAAATTTGGTTGTGAATCAGCTTCGCTCTTCTTAGTATTTGCCCCAGCTATCTTTGAACTTTCTCCCATTCCTAATGGTGTAGGCAAAGTGGTTTTAGGAGGTGGAGGATTCTCAGGAGTAGTATTCATCAATATTTTCTCCAGTACCTTCTGAGTTTCCTCAGTGATTTCATCATATTTTCTTGCCATGATTTTCAACATTCTTGCCTTAGTCCTCAACAAAGGTTTCAATTCCTTGAATATTCTCTCTCTTTCTTGTAAAGATATCACAGGCAACATTTTGTCAATTTCTTGATTCCTGGTTGTTTCATCTTCAATTTAAGCTAATTTTTTCCTTGTCTCTAATCTCCCATATAGTTCTTCAGGTATACTGCCCTCAATTTCCAATAGAGTCTTTCTGCAAACAAGTAGGTGATTAACTACAACATCTTCAATTTTATGTCTGTCATTCTCATCATACTTGTCATAGTATTTGTCAATTGAAACTAGCTTCCCTTGTTCTATAGCTCTCTTCTCTATCATCTTCAAGTCAGGCTTCCATACTTGATTACCCTTCTCAGGTTTCTTCTCTTCTCTCGCTGTGCTTGGTTCCATAGATGATTTTTGCTTGCTAGATCTGGTGTTTACTCTTGGAGTAATTTTTTTCAGTTTGTGATGGAGGAGGTGGACTATCTACCATTAGTACTTTAGGAGTGGGAAGGGCTACAGTACTAGCACTTGCCAAACCAGAAGATCACTCTGCCATTTTTTTTTCACTTCTTTAAACTCTTCTTATGTCAATCTTGCCTTAACACCACATTCATGTATAATGTTATCAATTTTCCTTTTCCTCAGACCTCTAGTCTGTTCCTCTCTTACCTTAGCTGATTTCTCCTCATATGTACCCCATCTTTCTTCTGATGTATCAATCTCAGATGTAACAACATGTTCAAATTTCATGGTCAATACCTCTGAACTTACTTCATATCCCATTGGATAACACCATTTATTTCTAGGAGTGACTGCCTCAAAGCATACACAATCAGTTTTAACTATGAAACATATTGTATCCTTGTATTTTTCAATAATGTCTTCATGTAATCTGTATCTAGTTTTCATTTGCCTCTGCAGGATCTTAATCATACCAAACAATTCCCCATCAACCCATGTCCTGTTATGTCTTCTGTAGCTCTATGAAACCTGAATACCAGTAGGTATCCCTTTTCTCCAACCACTAGGGTGCATGCCATGAAATTTGTGTTCAATGTGTATAAACATATGCATCAATAGTGAGCCAAATCAAAAGGTCTTCGATCTGTCTTTCTTTATCAGTTTAACATTCTCCAAAAATTGTTGTGCCAATACTTCGCATAGTTTTGTTAGGGTTGGATAATACTAAGAGGCGGGGTGAATTAGTATTATAGCACTTAATTAAATTCTTCAACCATTTAAACATTAACCATAAACTTGAATTAAATAAAATAATATAAGAAAATGACACAGTACTCATAACACCATATTTTGTTTTCGAGGAAACCCTGGCCAAGGGAAAACCCTGATGGGGATGGTACCCACAAGCATGTACTAAAGTATAATGTCCCTGTTAGGAGCTGAATATTACATAGTACATTTTCTTTTTAAAGGAATTACAACCTTGTTAAAGGTTCATAACACCCTTTTAGGGGCCAACTAAGCTTACAGCTCTTACAAAGTGTTCTCAGTCATGAACAAAAAAAGCATCACTAGAGCTTAGATAGTTCCTTTATAGTTCTTCTGTGATCTCTATAATTCTCTACTCTGCTATTCACTCAACATACTCATCCATCTAACCAACATATATGTTTATAAAAAAGATCTTACATATATATCTCTCAAATTTACAAAGTCAGCTCCTAATATGAATATTACAAATTTGGCTCTCTATACAAATACATCTAGTAAGGAAAATAGTAAATGTATAGTTGATGCTCTTACATACTCAAGGTGTTGGCTATCAAAAACCATAATCCAACTTCAATTTCCTGGAGTCCATGTCATACTCTCTCAATCTTTGCTACCGTCCAACTGCTTTGTATCGGTGTTCTGCTGCAATCTATCTATCTTCAATTCTTTCTAACTCGCCGTAGAAATTACCAAAACCAAATAAATCTTAGGTGGAGTTCATACATACCCCATATTGTCTTCCTCTAATATTTCTTTCCCTAATTCATCGATCTCGATCTTCGATATCCAAAATACTTATGTATCTCTGCTTCTATACTTAGTCGAATTCTGAATCAGCAAAACTTATCTTTATAGGAATCGATCTGAAACCCAGATGTGTTTCCATAAATGACAACCAAAATGTGAATCACATTACAAAAAATTGATCACTTTACAACAATCTCTCCCTTTGGCATTGATGGCAACACTTAGAAAAAATGAATAAGTGTTCCAACAAAAAAACTGTCTCCTTTATGTTCTCTCCGTCCTTGTCATGCCCAAAACTAGGGCAAAACACACACACAATTTTTTTTTTTTTAAAAACCACATAAGTACACACATCTAACAATGGGTGAGATGGAAAAGTAAAAGCAAGGTAGAGTTAACCTTCGAATTACAAGGTATATGCGCAAACTGAAAAAGGGTCAAGCCACAAATAGATGCAAAATTGGGCATCAACTTGTTCCACGGGTTTATAGGATACTCAACTCAAGTTGATCTAACTCTGATCCCATGTTAGCATCATGATGGTAGCAGTGTTTATGAGCATATTTTGATCTAGGTTTCCCTAATTCTTACTTAACTAAACACCTATATTACAACCTAATCTGTTCAAGTCTAGTTCCGGTTAACATTAACTACTAGCTCGAGTCCAATCAGATACATACTCTACTCCCAATCATACATGAAACATTTAAAAATTGACAAGATTAAAATGAAATAATAATTTCACTATATCAACAACTATTAATTAAAATCCAAAATCTAAGATCAAATCCGATTTCCCAACCTACTAATCATCATTAATAAAATTATTCTCCTATGACAAAACACATGCATTCCTAATCCATCAATTCCTAACATACGACTTTAAATTAACCTTTTATTTGGACATTTGAAATATCTCCTAATTCAACATTTAAATTTACTTTTAATTACAATCAAGCATAACCCCAATCTCCTTGAATACAAGAGCAAAATAATTCCCCTTTTATATTGATAATAAATTGACATTAACTATATAATTTAATCAACTGAGTAGTCCACCTCTCTAATAGACTAATCAATACTTTAGACAAAAATTCTGATTTATTAAATTCACAAAATCTCTCCATGATAAATTAACCTAAACAACTAAGAACAAGTATCCATTTAAAATGATGAGGTATTACATTGACAAAAGGGTTCCAATATCAATTAAAATTAAAACACGTTTAATACACTAAATACCAATTAAAAATTATCACACTAAAGTTATCTGCCTAATAAATTTATGCTACATCAAAAGAATTAGATTATACATACCTAAAACACTACAAAATTATTGATTAAAACAAAAGGAAATAAGAACCCATTTACTAACTTAATTAACTACTAATTACTTGCTAAACTAACCTAACTACCTAATCAACTACTAACCCCTATCTATCCACTAGCCTACTAATCTAACATTTCCCAAGACAATGCCTAAAAACCCAAACAAAACTTTGGAGGAAGGGGATCGAATTCCCAAGGCAAGTGGAGGTTTAAAAGAAAAGGAATGTTCTTTTGGGTGGCCCACCACCTATCCCATCAACCAAAGCATGAGAATTTTGCATGCCTAGGAGAACCCAAGGAAGAATGGTGCATTTTGCAAGGAGGGAATGGAGGTTTAATTCTGCAGGGGCCCACCAACCCAAGTACCCCATCCTCCAAGGAAATTTTGAATGGGATGAAGGGAGTTGACTTGGGATGTAAGGCAAGGACATGTCAAAATGTTTAGGGAAGTGGACAGAAAGGGAAAGATGGTGCCACTTCGAAGTATTTCAGCCCTTATGCAAGGTGATTGAATTTTTTTTTTATAACATAGCACAACAAATGTTTATGCAAAAAGGTGAG
>MU225720.1:7276238-7290483 GCA_018584345.1 Thuja plicata
CATCATCATAACATAATATCACGAGTCTCTGTCAGGATAATCAAAAAGTGTATCAATGTATCAAAACATAAAGTATCAAAGTGTGATCGAGCAGTAAAGCTATGATGGGTCGGGGTGAGGCCTCACATTCCTCTTCTTGTCTCTTCCTTCTTGTCTCTTCTCCCATTTTTCTTCTCTTCTCCTATATTATTTTTTTATTCTCTCTTTATTATTTTTTTCTTCTCTCTTCTCCCCCTTTGAAAACAATGACAAAGGTGCATACAAAACAATAGGATTTAGTGCTTGCTCACCAATTTTAGAATATCTTGAAAGGAATCTTCCAAGGTCTTCACTTCTATGCTCCATGATTTGAACAATATTTCACTGATATAAATGATGCCATTCAATGAAAATGATGCGGTCTCAGCTTCTTTCAATTCTGTGGGCATAGGTTTAGTCAGTGAATCTGTCACTTTCTCCAAGTCTGATAGATTAACCTCAAGTATGGATAGCTTAGGAGTGATTAAACTCTTCAGGAAATTAAATCTTGTCAATACTCTCCCTTTCTCATTATCCAAAACACTGATTTTTTCCAAAATTCGTGTGACTTCCTTGTCTAACTCAATTATAGATTGTGAATATGCTTCACAACCATCGATCATACTATTCATATTTTCCCTCTCCTTGGTAATAATTTCTTCCATGTTCTGAACATGCCTGATAGGATTCATGCAATAACTAAACAATTTTCTCCCATGTCCAATGCAGCTCTTTTCATTTGTCAAACAAGTTTTCACAATGCCTAAGTCCCATCTGATTGACTTGAAAACTTCTGATAGCTTCTTCTCTAAATATGTCTTATTTTCCTTCTCCTTTGCAATCTTTATCAAATTCTTATAATGCCCATCAAATTCATCAAGTGTTATTCTCATATTTTCAATGTCGTCTTTGTGCTGGAAAACAATAGGTACTGGAAGCAATTTGTTCACAGTATCAATTGCTCTTGTAATTACTTTAGCCTTTTTCTCACCTTTGTGTTCTGATCTTTCCTTAGCTTTGTTTAGTGCAGTAAATTCCAATTTGACCAACTCAACTTCATCAATGCTATCAACATTTACATCACTGCTTGCCAAAAATGAGATAGACGATGTGTTTACCTCTTTTTGTTTATCCTCTTTCTATTCTATCTTCTATTCTTCTTCTTTTTCCTGCTCTACTTCCTCTTTCTATTCTTCTTCATCTGCTATATAGGTTTCCACATTCCCTGCAAATGGATCATTTTCATCTTGTGATGTGTCAAGAGTCACTGGCACACCAGAGACATAGAAATCTGGTGGTGGATCTACTTTTCTTTTCTCAGCATTAGTCTCAGTTTCTTTTGAGCTTTCTCCCATTCCTAATTGTGTAGGCAAAGTGGTCTTAGGAGGTAGAGGCTTGTCAAAATTAGTATTCATCAATATATTCTCTAGTGCCTTCTGAGTTTCCTCAATGACTTCATCATACTTCCTCGCCATGACTTTCAACAATCTTACCTTGGTCCTTAGCAAAGGTTTCAATTCCTTGAATATTCTTTCCCTTTCTTGTAAGGATATTACAGGCAACATGTTATCAATTTCCTAATTCTTGATTGTATCATCCTGAATCTGTGCTAAGTGTTTTCTTGTCTCCAATCTCCCATACAAATCTTTAGGTATACTTCCTTCAATTTCTAATAGAGTCTTATTGAAAGTAAGTAGATGATCAATCACAATGTCTTCAATCTTAAGCTTGTCTGAATCTCCATATTTGTCATAAGATCTGTCAATTGTGACTAGTTTACCTTGTTCTATTTCTCTCTTCTATATCATCTTCATGTCAGACTTCCATATGTGCTTCTCATTTTCCTTCTCTTCTCTCACTGTGCTCTGCTCTTTAGGTGATGTTTGCATGCTTGATCTAGTGTTTACTCTAGGAGTAATGTTCTATGTTTGTGATTTCTTCTATAATGGAGAAGGTGGACTGTCTACCATTACTACCTCAGGAATGGGAGGGGTTGTATTACTTTCACTTTCCAGTCCAAGAGATCTATCTGTCATCTTCTTTTTCACTTCTTTCAGTTCTTCTTCTGTCTACCCTGCTTTTACACCACATTCATGAACAAAGGTTTTCAATTTTTCTTTTCCTCTGACCTCTAGTCTGTTCCTCTCTCACCTTAGCTATTTTCTCCTCATATGTTCCCCATATTTCTCCTTATGTATCAACTTATGATGCAAGAACATGTTCTACTTGCATGGAAAGTACCTCTGAGCTTACTTCATAACCCATGGGATAACACCATTTCTTTCTAGGTGTGACTACTTCAAAACATACACAATCAATTTCAACCATGAAACAGATTGTATCCTTGTATTTTTCAACAATGTCCTCATGTATCATCTACCTAGTTTTCATTTGTCTCTAAAGGATCTTGATCATTGCAAACAATTCCCCATCAACCCATGTACTATTATGTCTTTTGTAGCTCTCTGAGATTAGAATACCAGTAGGTATCCCTGATTTCCAACCACTACGATGTAAGCTGGGAAATTTGTGCTCAATGTGTATAAACATATGCATCAATAATGAACCAAATCTGAAGGTTTTAGTTCTATCTTTCTTCCCTAGTTTCACATTTTCAAGAAATTGTTGTGCCAGAACTTTGCATAGGTTATATTTCACATTCTCCTTCACCATTCTCCATGCCATCATGATTACTCCTGCAGATACTAAGTTAGGTCTACTATTGTAGTAGAATTTATATTTAACTAACATAGTGATAAGTCTCACATCTTGCTAAAAGATGTTATTCACAGTCATTGCTCGCCTGTCCTATTTAGAATGAGTTAGGGTTTCAAATTCTTTCTTTACATGTTTTTATACAATAGGAATGACTCCAGTGTTTTCCAATCCAGTGATTTCATGAATTAGGTCACTACAAATCTTCACAGGCTGATCACCTATCCAAATGAACTGATCATGAACCCTGCTCAATAATATCTTAAACTATTCATCTTCATCAAATTTGCATAAGTCCATAATTTTCATTATGCTCAATTGATCAATGTGTTTGTATTCTTCTTTCATTATTCCATTATTGATCATATACTCCATCTCAGTTGATATCTCATCAATTCCCAGTATATCATACTTACAATGTATGTAAGCCCTAATATCTTTTACGTGTAATACGCCATACAAGGTTTGAGAAAATTCTCCTTCTAGATCTTCTTCACAGGACTTGAATGGATGTTTCTTAAATTTGTATCTAGGTCGATCTACAACATTGAAAATAATAGGTGCATCCATAGCTAGATGATTTAAATACCTTTCTTCCACTAAAATCTGTGTTTATGCTTCAATCGATCACGCACAAAAATCATAGATTAGACTGAATCTCTCTGCTCTCTGATCTCCTTAGCTCGCTCTTCATCAAATGGTAAATATATAGGTCATTGAATGGTTCTTTATACAAGTTTAAGTCATAAATTTCACTTTTACTCAATACTGTCCAGCCGGCTGTTAGATCTCGCGAACAAAATATATGTGTTGGCTAATGTTGCACTCTCAGATGTATGTTTCATGATGTCAGCCAAGTTCATACCTAAGCTCACTTGAGCTCAATCCACAAATTTTGGGTCATGATATATTTTGATGTATGTATCCAATGCTCCCCCTAAGGCCATGATTGTCCAATTAGGTCGATTCTATTTTACTACCATCAGGCAAAGATCCAGTAGCATCTACTGACTCTCCCTGAACTGATGTCTCACTTGTTTCTTTGATCTTTCATATCTTACCACTATTGTTATCTTATGCTTTCTTAAAACAACTTTCAAAATCAATCTTGAAATCTTCAACACTCTTACCAATATCATTTCCATTCTTCTATAAATTCATAGGAGGTGGTACTCTTCTGTTGTCTGGTCCATTATACCTGCAAAACTTTACTATATGTCCTGGATTATTGCATTTTTAACATATAGGAGGTCTTCTTTCCTTATTAACTTTCAGCTTACAGTACTTTGTAGTGTGTCCAATGTTATTACATTTGTAGCATGTAGGTTTCACTATAGATTCTCTTCCATTGTCTTGTCTATATCTAGATTGATTAGGTTTTATGCATTCTTCTTTCTTGCGCCCATATCCATTACAATTAAAACAATAACCAAAAAAATTTCTAAAAGGGGTATTACCTCTGCACTCTCTCTTTATGTGTCCAAATTTGTTGCAACCAAAGAATCTACCTCTGAAGGGTCTGATCTTCTCTCTAGGTTCTTCAATAGAAGGTTTCTCAGCATCAATCTTCTCAATGGATTTCTCTTCCTGATTCTTTTAACATTCAGCTTCATTAAAGCCAATACCAGTCATATCACCTTTAGGTTTCTTCTTGTCTCTCTGTTCATCAATCAAATCAATGCTGGTGTGAAGTTTCTCAATGTGTTTCTTTACTTCAACAAGTTCACCTTTTATAATCTGATTGTATTTATCCATTTCTAGATACGTGTTCTTGTAGTTTTCAGCCTCATTCTTCATTTGATCTAATTCACTGTTTAAATCTTCTTCAAATTTCTTGTTAGCATCCTTCTGTATTTGTATTTCTTTAGCCATAGTCTCTTTTTCAAGTTTCAGAGTTGCATTCTCTTCTTTTAGTTGCCTCACTTGATCTGAATTATCTTCATCTAAATCCTCTTTTATCTGAACCATAAGATCTTGTCTTTGACTTCTGAAAAGCTCAAGTTGTTCCTTAAGTTTCTTTACAAATATATCAGCTCTTCGCATGTTGAATCTCAACTCTCCATTTTTTTCTTTTACTTTGTCAAGGTCTTTAAGTGCAGCATCAAAGTTTTCTTGCAAACTATCCAAATCCATTCTGATCTCCCTCAAGTTGTTATACTTTCTCTCCAAGGGCCAAAATCTCTGATACCAATTGTTAGGATTGGATGATACTGAGAGGGGAGATGAATCAGTATTATAGCACTTAACTAAATTCTTCAACCATTTAAACATTAACCATAAATTTGTAGTAAAGAAAAGAATATAAGAAAATGACACAGTACTCATAACACCATATTTTGTTTTTGAGGAAACCCTAGCCAAGGGAAAACCCCGATGGGGATGGTACCCACAAGAATGTACTAAAGTATAATGTCCTTGTTAGTATACCTAGCCCTATTAGGAGTTAAATATTACATAGCACATTTCCTTGTTAAATGAATTACAACCTTGTTAAAGGTTCACAACACCCTGTTAGGGGCCAACTGAGATTACAGCTCTTACAAAGTAATTCTATTTACAAAGTGTTCTCGGTCATGAACAAAACAAGCATCACTAGTGCTTAGATAGTTCCTTTATAGTTCTTCAATGATCTATTTCATTCTCTTCTCTTCTCGTTGCTCAACATACTCATCCAACTAACCAAAATATATCTTTATCAAAAAGATCTTACATATATATATCTCACAACTTTACAAAGTCGTCTCCCAATATGAATATTACAAATATTAAAAAGTCAGCTCTCAGTAAAAATATGTTTAGTAAGGCAAATAGTAAATGTATAGTCAGTGCTCTTACATACTCAAAGTGTAGGTTATCAAAAACCATAATCCAACTTTGATTGCCTTGATTCCATGTCATACTCTCTCCATCTTCGCTACTATCCAACTGGTCTATATCTTTGTTCTGTTTTTGTCTGTCTGTCTTCAATTCTTTCTAACTCTCCGTAGACATTACCAAAACCAAATCAATCTTAGGTGGAGGTCATACATACCCCATACTATCTTCCTCTAATCTCACTTTCCCTAATTCATCGATCTCAATCTTTGATATCCAAAATACTTTTGTATCTCTGCTTTTAAACAGTCAATTTCTGAATTAGCAAAACTTATCTTTATAGGAATCAATCTGAAACCCAGATGTGTTTCCATAAATGAAAACCAAAAAGTGAATCACATTACACAAAATTGATCACTTTCCAACAAGGTTTTATTTCACATTTTCTTTCACCATTCTCGAAGCCATCATAATGACTCCTACAGATACTGAATTAGGTCTACTGTTGTATTAGAATTTGTAGCCAAGTATCATAGATATTAATCTCACATCTTGCTGAAAGATGTCATTTATTGTCATCTCTTGCCTGTCCCATTTCGAGTGAGTTAGGTTTTCAACTTCTTTCTTCACATGTTTTTCTGCAACAAGAATGATGTCATTGTTGTCCAATCCAATAATCTCATGAATTAAGTCACTACAGATCTTCACAGGTTGTTTGCCTATCCAAATGAATTGATCATGTATTCTTCTCAACAATATCTTGATCCATTCTATTTCATCAAATTCATACAAGTCCATAATTTTCAATATGCTCAACTAATCAATGTGTTTGTATTCATCTCTCATAATTCATTTCTCAGTCATATATTCCATCTCAATGGAAATCTCATTAGTACCAAGTATATCATACTTACAATGAATGTAAGCCCTAATATATTCTATGTGTAATATGCCATAAGGGGTTTGAGAAAATGCTCCTTCGGGATTTTCTTCACAGGACTTGAACAGATGTTTCTTGAATTTATACCTAGGTCGATCTACAACATCATAAATAATAGGTGCATCCATAGATAGATTATGTAAATACCTCAATTCCACTGAATTCTGAGTTTTTGCTTCAATCGATCACGCACAAAAATTGTAGAATAGACTAAGTTCCTTCACTCTCTAATCTCCTTAGGTTACTCTTGTCAAATGGTAAGGAAATAGATCATAGTATGGTGCTTTATACAAGTTTTATTTTACTCAATACTGTCCAGTCGGCTCTAGATCTCACGATCACAATATATGCATCAATTGATGTTGCGCTCTTATATGTATACTGCATTATGTCGGCCATGTTCATACCTAAGCTTGCATGAGCTCAATCCACAAAGTTTGGGGCTGGATATATTCTAATATATATATCCAATGCTCCCCATAAGGCCATGATTAGTCAATTAGGTCGATTCTACTTTGTTTCCATCAGGCAAAGATCCAGTAGCATCTATTGTCTCTCCCTGAACTAGTGCCTCACTGGTTTCTTTGATCTTCCAAATTTTACCACTAGTGTTATCTTCTACTTTCTTGAAACAACTCTCAAAATCATTCTTCAAACTTGCAACACTCTTGCCAATATCACTTCCACTCTTCTGTGAATTCATAGGAGGTGGTACTCTTCTGTGATTTACTCCCTTATACCTGCAAAACTTCGCTATATGTCCTAGATTATTTCATTTGTAACATATAGGAGGTCTTCTTTCCTGATTTTCTTATAGCTTACAATAATTCACAATGTGTCCAAGATTATGGCATTTATAGCATGTAGGTTCTCTTCCATTGTCTTGTTTATATCCATGTTGATTAGGTTTCCCGCATTCTACTTTCTTGTGCCCATATCCATTACAATTAAAATAATAATTAGAAAATTTTTTAAAAGGGGATTACCTCTGCAGTCTCTCTTCATGTGTCTAGATTTGTTACAACCAAAGAATCTACCTTTGAAGGGTCAAATATTCTCTCTAGGTTCTTCAGTAGGAGGTTTTTTAGCATCAATCTTCTCATCAGATTTCTCTTCTTGATTCTTTGAGCATTCAACTTCATTGAAGCCAATACCAGTCATATCACCTTTAGGTTTCTATTTGTCTCTTTGTTCATCGATCTAATCACTGCTGGTGTGAAGTTTCTCAATGTGTTTCTTTGCTTCAACAAGTTCACCTTTTATGATTTGATTGTATTTCTCCAGTTCTATAAACTTGTTCTTGTAGTTGTCAGCCTCATTCTTCATTTGATCTAATACACTGTTTAGAGATTCTTCAACTTTCTTCTTAGCATCCTTCTATATTTGAATTTCTTTAGTCATAGCCTCATCCTCAAGTTTCAGGGTTTCATTTTCTTCTTTAAGTTTCTTTATCTAATCTGAATTATCTTCATTTGAATCCTCTTTTATATGAACCATAAGATCTTGTCTTTGACTTCTGGAAAGTTCAAGTTATTCCTTGAGTTTCTTTATAAATTTATTAGCTCTTCGAATGTTGAATCTCAATTCTCTATTCTCTTCTTTTACTTTGTCAAGGTCTTCAAGTGCAGCATCAAAGTTTTCTTGCAAACTATCCAAATTCATTCTGATCTACCTTAATTTGTTAGACTTTCTTTCCAAGGTCCAAAAGCTCTAATACAAGTTGTTAGGATTGGATAATACTAAGAGGGGGGGGTGAATCAGTATTACTGTACTTAATTAAATTCTTCAACCAATTAAACATTAACCATAACCTTGAAGAAATGAAAAGAAAATAAGAAAATAACATAGAACGCATAACACCATTATTTGTTGTCGAGGAAACCCTGGCCAAGGGAAAATCCCGGTGGGGATGATACCCACAAGCATGTACTAAAGTATAGTGTCCCTGTTAGGAGACCTGGCCCTGTTAGGAGCTGAATATTACATAGTACATTTCCTTTTTAAAGTAATTACAACCTTGTTAAAGGTTCACAACACCCTGTTAGGGGCCAACTAAGCATACATCTCTACAATAAAATTTTGTTACAAAATGTTCTCAATAAAGAACAATAACAAGCATCTCTAGTGCTTAGATAGTTCTTTTTTATAGCTCATCAATGATCTCTGTCATCCTCTACTCTAAAGTTCTCATCTATATCATCTCATCAATCCATATCGCACTTTCTACTTCCACAAAAAGATCTTACATATATATCTTTCTCTTTCACCAAGTTGGCTCTCAATGCAAACATTACATAGTCAACTCTCAATACAAAATACATTTAATAAAGTAAATATTAAATTCATATTTAGTGCTCTTACATAGTCAAATTATAGGTTATCATCAACTATAATCCAACTCCAATTTCTAGGATTCCATGTCATACTCCCTTAATCATCGCTACTGTCCAACCGCTCTGTATCATTGTTCTGTTGCAGTCTGTCTATCTTGAATTCTCTCTAACTCATTGTAAACATTACCAAAACAAAATCGATCTTAGGTGGAGATTACACATACCCCATATTGTCTTCCTCTAATCTCGTATGTCATAACTCATCGATCATGATCTTTGATGCCCAAAATACTTTTGTATCTCTGCTTTTGTACTTAGTCAATTTATGAGTTAGCAAAACTTAACTTTATAGGAATAGATCTGTAAACCAGATGTGTTTCCATAAATGACAACCAAAAAGTGAATCACTTTACCCACATTGATCACTTGCCAACACAAAATTCCTCACACCTCTTTGCCAAGAATAACAATAAATTATTATATATTTGAAAGAAGGGCATTCTCTTTAGTATATCCTATGTAATTTTGACTAGTTCTGGTTTTCTTCCTCTAATGTTCATAATGTTCGACTGATCTTGCTACAAGAGTCTTATCATCTCAATGAAATTATGAGCTCTATTGTTAATTTTTAGATCTTATTTTTCATTTTCGGTTGGCACATATTGTGGGGCATTTTCTCATTTGTACTACAAATCTTATTCTTTCACTACATTTTGAGTGTTTGGATCATCTTGAGGTTTCTATTATGTTATTCACTTTCTTGGATAGCTAACATAGAACCTTCTCCCTATATAAATTTGATAATTCTTTAAGTATTTCTTTATATCCAATGAGATTTTAAAGTTATGTCACTTTGCAACACAACCTATCAACACAAATGAATTTAAGTGTTGTGAATTTAAAATCCATTGTGATCAAACATGTGGTCTAGTTGAACTCTTTCTAGCTAAATTGGATTTACGCCACAATTTATCCAACTAGAAGTGTCCACTAAATACATAAATACCATAATTTTGGGGTCAATTTACCAAAACAATAAATTATTCAAAAACATGTTGTTCTTCAACTCAAACTCATGTAAATAATTTTTTTGAAATCTAAAAATATGCTTTTGTACATTTATAAGTATATTTTTTACAATAGATTTTTTTAATAAATTAATTAATATTTATGTTTTCCTTTTTATTCTTATTTTTACGTTTATGTCAAGTTGGTATATTTATTTCTATCTAGGATAACTAGTTAAGATAAAGTTGTGTCCTATCAACATAGTTGTATTTCGTATACACTAAAACTTTATGAATTCTTTTTAGCTATATAAATGGGAGAAATTAAATCCATGCACTGAAGTTTCAAGTTGTCAATATTATAAAAAATGAAGGAAAAAATTAAATTTACTACATAAAAATCTAATTGTCTTAACTCCCACTCAACCTTGTTTTACAAATGTATGAGAAACTAAATTTATAGTATTAATTTACAAAAAAAATCAAATATTTTTTCAATTCTTCAAAAAATATATAAACTTAAAATACAATTAAAAAATATTTTTTTTGATTCATATCATTTAAAAATTTAAAACATATATCACCTTCTGGTGCTTTAAGTTGACAAGTTAGATCAAAATGTGACAATATTTCTTTGTATTTGTAGATATTTCATTCTATTTCCTATTTTTATTTGCATCCACACTAAGATAGATGCATTTTTATATTCTCATATTTTATTAAGTATTTCTCTTATTTCAGACATGCATGAGAGATCAGCACACATTTCAATAAAATACAATTTTTCATTTGACTAACCTTGGAGGTTAAAAGACCAAAAGAGGGGCTTGACCATTTTGGCAATCTTTTGAGCAATCACTCTCATTCTCTCAATTTAACTATGTTTATTTTGATTGATCTTCATGTACGGAGATGATGTCTTCTTAATCTTTTAATTTAAATAACATTATTTAAAATCACATTTCATATTATTCCATATTTTAAGCACATAGTAAAAAAAAAACTGATTTTCAATTAGAACTATCAAGCACATAGTAAAAAAAAACCGATTTTCAATTAGAACTATCAAGAAAAAGAAAAATTAGTAAAAAATATATATATTCATTAAAAACATTAGCAAAAAATGAGAATATACTACATGGTTTTAGCTAATTGCCATCGAATAAATTTTTCAAATACTAAAAAAAGTTAAAATTTTTGGGATAGCACACTAGATGCTATGTTATGTGTTTTTAACAAAAACAACATTACTTTGTGAGCTACTTAGACCCCTATTTAGATTGGGTCGTAATCTCAATCATTTTTTTTTAAATAGTAGTTTACAAACTAGATTCAAAGCACTATGACTCTTTTCCTTCTTGTATCTTTAAATTTTGAGCCTAACTATCCTCAATTTATAATCAAAGGCTGGAATTTTCTAATTTCAAAAAAATTGGCCACTTAAGACCCTCTTTCTAGTCCCTCGTTTTCATTTACATATCCAAATTACCTATCAATATCTATAAACATGTTCCACTATGAACTGCTCATAAAATTATCTATTTTGTTATAATAAGTATAAAGTTAGACACTATGGACAAAAGATATGACCTATCAAAAAACTATCTTCAAAATAACACTATATATGAAAATAGATAAATTTGGAAAGAGCACTAATACCACAATCTAATAGTTATAAAGAGAACATAAAAATTTTGACTCCCTAGGTAAAAGTTATGCTCTCTAGAAAACATGTCCTCCTTTAGGTTTTCAAAACCCAAATTTTGTGGTTTCTGGCCACAATTAAGCAACATCATTGGTTAAGAAACAATTAAGCTGAAAAATAGGAACTTATAGAATGATAGCAATGATGGCACTACTGGAATGGTAGAGGATTGGAATTTGATCATGTCATTGGTGGTTCCTCATAGTCAAGGTGGTGATTAATAGTAATACAATCCCAATAAAGTGAGGGTTTTTATCTCCCATGGTTGATTGTGACCAACCATTGGACCACCCTATGACCAAGGGATATAACTTAAATAGAAACTAAATTTATTTTTTAGTTCAACTTATGTTGTGCTTTTATAACACCAAATATTTTATGGATATTTTTTAATGTATATTATAACATCTACCATTGCACGACTAGCATAGATAGTACATGTACTATCCTAAATTGTACTCACCTACAACTAGATGCTCATTTAGGTCCTATGTTAGTTTCCTCAAGCTTTCATGTTCATTAATCTTGATCTAACCCTAATTATGCTTATCATTCTAGCATCCCCAGTCCATTTGGGACCTCTACACCAAATTTTGAGGTCTTTTGGTGGGACCAAATAGCCAAAACCTACTTGGTCGCCTAGGTTTTCCTCAAAATTTAAATTGGGGGTAGATCACAATGGTTAAGTGGGAGATCTAAATTCTCATCAGCCCTCTTCAAATTTTGAGCTCTAAAAATGCTTGAGAGAGGTATATAAGAAACCTACCTCTCTTCATTTTGGATCTAAGCAAGAAATCAATCAAGAAGATAACCAAGCATTCATGCACACATGATCTCAAACATTCTAAGGCATATTTCAAGAATCTAAGGCATTTTAAAGGAAATTGTCTCCATTGTAGCAAGATTCTATCCCTTATTGATGGAAAAGTATAGGAGATCGAGAAATCATGCAAGAAGATCATTCTTTCAACTACATAAATATCAATGTTAATGGATTTCTTTTCAAGGCAAGTGACATCAACCATAACAACATTGGAGATTTGAGGATCATTTGTAGATCTAGGCATTTGTGAAAGGAATCATTGGTTCTTCTCAACAATTCAAGACACTAAAACAACATTCAAACATCTTCCAAATATTTTTGTGAAGGTATAAGCATTTGTTTTCAGAGATAGCCTTTTTTACATTAGCACGCTTTCCATACATGCATATTCATTTTGATTTCAAGGTTGATTCCTCAACTAGGGTTTGACTGAGAAAAACCCCTTTCTACCTAATGATTTATCTTTTTTTGTGTGTGCAGGAATAGGCGGCATCCATTTGATGACTAGATCTATACTGTACAGGAGCCTATCTACAATATGAGACTCAAAACAAGCAAACAAACTAGGACAGAGTCACAAAAACCAACTTGGTCCTTTCAATTCTTCTTCAAATTTAAATTATAGGTCACTGACTGTCTCTAGGTGTTGGAAGGAGGGAACACTGAGAGGGGGGTGAATTAGTGTTCTAAAACTTTTAACTTCAATTAAATTGGTTCTAATATGATCCACAAAAGAAAATCATATAAACTGAAATGTAACATGAAAGACCATAAAGTAAATAAGAATCACACCATAACACATGGATTTTAATCATGGAAACCCTTTTAGGGGAAAAACTACAGGGAGGATAGAACCCACAAGATAATTGTTATAATATTTAATCTTTCCTTGTATCTATTTACTTAAATAGAAGATTCCTATGGAATCCCTACATGGATTTTGTCCTCTAGTCTAAGTGGGAGGACATGTCATATTTTGTAATTCCTTTAATAAAAAAATTAGATAATCCTCCTTAAGAGGATCTTGATACTTTGCACACCCCTATTATGGATGTTGGTTGTTGGAAATGAGTTGATTAACTGAGAGGGGACGGGTGAATCAGTTACCACAAAAACAAATCCAAGTCCCTTAGATGTCTTAAACAAATTTATCAATGTTGCTCGGTTAACATAGATATTCTATTGTCACTTGGTTAACATAGCAAATATTAATATATTAACGGTGATTATCCTTTATTAATTAATTGCAGAAACATAAACCATAAAGAAAATTAAATGTACACAGATAACACCAAGATTTAACATGGAAACCCAATATGGGAAAAACCACCAATTGCAACTAGTCACTATTTTTCACTCTTCTGAAGTGAGCCCTGTTAGGAGCCAACCCTGTTAAAGGTTACAATAACACACTGTTAGGTGTGACCTTGTTAGATGATTTAATCACCCTGTAAGGAGTGGCCTTGTTAGAGGTCTTTGTTATGCCCTGCATACCCGTCCCTATATTTTGTAGGCAAAATGTTGGGTCCCCCTTCTCGCTTTTTCTTTTTCCTTGGTTTCTTTTGTTTCCTTTGTTTCCCCTCCGGGCTTCGCTTCCATGAGGGATTTTTTCTTTTGATTATTGTCTTCTTTTGCCTCTGAGACCTGGTCCCAGAGTTTGTTTGTTCTTTTGAGTCGGCCAGAGCCTGGACTCTGGGATTCTCTGCCATCATGTCTTCTTTTGTTGGAAGGTGTGGCTGCATGGAATCCCCGGACCTGGAGTCCGTAGGTTTGCTTGTTCCAGAGTTTGCAGAGAGAAAGAAACACATTTTTACCGTAAGGGTATAAATAGAAGTTACTTGTCATTTTCACATTTGCCACGATTAAAACACTCAGGCGATTACCAAAGAG
>MU225720.1:7290589-7301208 GCA_018584345.1 Thuja plicata
TTCCTTGCATTTCTATTGTTTCCAGGTAGGCCTTCGGTTCTCTCCTCTCTGGTTTTTTATTTTGTTTCTTACTTCTGCCTGTTTTGTTTTTTTTCTGTTTTGACTTGGTTCTGTTTTTGTTTCGCCATGTCTTTGCATTGGCTTTCCTGTCGCCTCCCATTGGTGGGTTGGCTCTGCTAGAGGATTGTCTTCCCTCTGTGTCATTGCAGTAGTATGTATACTTTTTATATTTTGTAGAGTAATGTAGATATCGTTGTATATTCTATAAATTTTGTATATTGTGTTGATTTTTGTATATGTCTATATATATATGTCCGTTTGGGCCAGCCCGTGAGTCATGCTTTGGCCCTTGTGTGCACTTTAGCTCTATCTATATATTCTTTATATATCCTCCACTCTGTCTGATGGCGAGCTCATTGCGCTCCATGCAACAAAATCCCCAAATGTGGAGCTCATCTAAGAGAGATGTCTTCCTAGTTCAAACTCGGCACCTCATTGGTTTGAGCCATGGTGGTTTTCTCTCTCCTCCGTCAAGTCTGTCTTAATGATGGGTTAAGTTTCCCACACGAGCATTCAAAACTGGCCAAAGTGGCATCCATTTCCACGCGTGTTCAAATAGTTGTCAGCATTAATACCATTACTCCCATTACTGCATGGCCATGTAACACTCCCACATCAGCCTAGTACGACTAATCTCCAGCCACATCATGCAACGGTTATTTTTTCTCGACTCCGGGTCCCAAGACTCCATTTGGTCCTTATTTTACTTTCATCACATGTGTTGGAATCCTTGGAGGCCCAGGTAGAGGTCAAATCCCTAAGTCATTCTTATTATATGTATATCTTTTTTGGGGTTTGACATGAGCTAACAATTATTTTAGGAAAAGATGTGATGCGATGGTGAATGTCCCCTGCATCCAGAATAATGTTTTGTTTTGTATACATACTGACGGTCGTCTTTCTTTTCAGGTTGCCAGCATTAAACTCACCAATCATGTCAGAGGTATTTTCATCATCCCCACCCGAGATTCTAGAACTCCCTACTACCGCTACCACCCAAGTAGCTATCAGGACAAAGGATGAGAAGGCCTTGGAAAAGCTCCCACTAACAATGAAGTATCTAAAGGGAGACACTATTCTGGGGTCGAAAGGCGATTCCAAGTTGCAACTAATCACCGACATAAGTGTTAGGATGTGGGTCGAAATGTAGGCCTTGGTAAAGATGATGTTCATTCAACAAACGGTCAGAGATCCATTGGCCCTCAATGTGGCCAACTTCGGGATCCTCAAAGTAGCTTGCTTCCCCTACTCCATGCAAGCTCTGGAGCTCATTCTCACTTTGGTGGAACACTATAATACAGTCGTCTGGGCTATCATGCTCGCCGCCCCAGTTCTGACAGGCTACCCAATGCCTATGGTGTCTCTGGATGCTGTGAATTTTTAGGTAGGGTTGGGGATCCCCCAATTTGATGATGTAGTTGTTCTCACCCAAGCTTTGGCCTTAGAAGAATTTCAAAATCTAGAACACATGGCCTGGCAATATCTCAATAACAATTGGCTTAAGGTGCTAAGGAAAGATTTCAAAAAGATGAAGCTGGATATCCCCCGGACCAAATTTAAAGAAAGCATATAGATGGGGATCATCGTACTATGTAGGGTCTTTGGAGAGCCCCATGCCCAGGAATTCTCAGCATGGATGTACTATTTCTTTTTAAGCATCGCCTCTAGCAGGCAAAATTTTGATTAGGCCACTATCATTGCAAACCACATGGACTCTCAGTTGATCAAGGTCACCTGGACCCCCAAATTCTACATGACATCTTATGTTTTGTGGGCACTAGCACAACAACGCCTTGTAACCCAGGGATTACTTATAGTAGGAGTGCTCAGGACCAGTGTAGGCCAGAATGCTCCATGGGATTATTTCCCACAGATCTAATGGGAGGCTAGTTTCCTCAGCTTCTGCCAAGTGAATGATGCCTTCATTTACTACAACCTCCTCACACCTACTCGGGATGCCAGATACTAGATTTCTAAGGAAGCAATGGATTTTCTCAGCTCTTATGGCCGCTATTACGTTCAGTATCAACAACACACATACATTCGAGTGACTGGCTTCTCCGGGAAACCCTATTTACTACCCAAAAATTGTGGGAATAAAATAATTCTTTTAGAATACTGCAGGCAGATCCTGGAACTGCATGCCCTTTTCATGGTAAAGAAGGTCACCAACATCCCATTCCTGATTTCTTGTGGGAACTATTCCTACAGCCTAACCACGGCCAAAGAAACTGGTAACAAGCTTAAAATTTTAGGGTTGGTAGAGTTCTATTTGGAGGGAAGAATTTTGATTTGCTGAGCAAAATAGCGACGACACTTCCCTGGGCAACCCCTCTGCATGAGCTTCACATTGAAGATTTTTGGGAATATTGCCAGGACGATTTTGAGGTCTGGAGCAGGCATTTTGTCTAGATGACATAGGGGATGATGAAGTGACTGGAGCTTCAAAAGTTCCAAAAGGAATTTTCAAATACAAGGTCTACTAAAGACCTACAATATAAAGAAAAAGAAGTAGAAAAAATGGCCCTTCCTTCGGTGAATTGGGATGCGCAGGAGGGACCGACAATAGAGGACCTCACTCACAACATAATTGAATGCAGCCATGTGTATTTTCAAAAGTTGTGTCCAAAAAGTACGCACAAGGTTGGCCCATTTGTGTGGGGTTCAACTTCCAAAGCCAGAACCTCCTCGCAGGGCAAGGATAGGGGAAAAAGGAAAATGGGGACCCCATCCCAAGTCCCATCTGTGGTTCCCATAGTGGAACAAATGCAGAAAACTCTAGAGGTGTCACAACAAATGAAAGACAAATTAATCACCCGGTTGGAAACCCAAGCTATTATGGTTGGACCTGCCTGCCCTCCCAATTCTCCTTCACTTGCAACATTAATGATCCAAGTAACGGGGACCGGAGTGGAGGAAGAGCGGGCAGCCATATTAGATACAGGGCCCCCATTGGTAACAAGGAGGAGAAGAAAAGAATAGTTGATCCTTAACCAAAGATGGAGCTGGAGCTTTGGATGCCTAGCATCCCTGAAATACAAATTGTTTCCTCGGAATTCCCGGAGCTAGACAATCAACCCAAAAATCCCCCGAAGACCTCCCCTCCACATAGTGACTTTGATGACATATTCAGGGTAGATGAACTTGTAAATCTATAGGGGGATATCGGGAAAGCGGTAGAAGAGATTGCCACCCAAGATGAAGTAGTAATCCCCATTGAAGGGGAAACCCCAGAGAAAGAAGTTACCACAGAGCAAGAAGCCCGAGAAGAAAGAGAGAAGGAACAAGAATAGATAAATTTCTCTGATGTTCTAGAGATACAGGTTCTGGAGACCAACACCATAAAGGAAAGGCAAGTACAAAGTGAACAATAGGCATCTACTGAGGTGATCATAGCAGACCAAATGTTGAATCTTGGCCTGACACCTCTGCCACCTCTAGAGAATACAACAGTGGAGGAAAATATTTTGGCAAAGAAAGCTGACGAAGAACAACAGCAGCAACTGCAGCAAGGTAAGGGGCAGAATCCCAAAGACATAGACACTGAGGCCAATGCTACTAAGGATATGGACACTGAGGCATGAGATAAAAATGCCACCAAGGTGGATAATGTAGGTGATCTAAAAGATACAAGAAAGGAGTCTGAAGAAACTCGAAACACTGGCGATGAACAATAGAACCCCGGAGGGGATTCACAAGAGCAAACTTTGGCAGCAAGGCCACCCCTACCACTACAATGGTTGGTGGATTCAAGGAAAAGGAAATTCCTAGCGGTGGCAAAGGCCCACCTCTCCCTGGCCGAGATGATGGTGTAGACACAGGATGCCCCCAGGGAAAAGAAGGCCCAGACCCTCCATTCTACTCAGACTATTCTGGGCAGAGAAACAGTTGCAGTGATTGCAACACCTCCCCCAGAGGCAGATGCGGAGACAGTGAGAGCTAAAGATTACACCATTTCAGAGGTACCTTTGGGGAAGAGAGATAAGCAAGGAGAGTTGGACCTATTGAGGGAAGCTACCAGGGCAGTAGAGGCCTGATATGACAAACAGTCTCAGAAACTAAAGGAGGAAAAGGAGAAAAATGCTAATCTCCTCAGGCTTCTGATAGAGCTTACCCAACCCATCACTATCATCCCTCCAGGAGCTTCCACATTATGAGCTCCGCTCCCTTAGGGTGATATAGATGCGCTTAGAGGAATGAAGAGGAAAGTGTAGGTAGTTGATGATTGGGTAGCTGAATAGGTAGGGAATGTCTGGCATTTCCTAGTGACCACACTCCCCAACCTGTATGCAGCCAAGAGCGTCCTGCATCAGGCTAAGACTATCATTTCCATCTAGGAGGGGGAGATCAATAAATACGAGGCATGGATAGGTGAGTTAGGAGAACTCATGAGCCTCGGGGAATTATTTTTTTTTGAGGTCAGGATTTTGGGAGAGGAGTCCTTCAAATTTGTCTAGACCCAGCACTCGAGACTTGATCTCACATTGGAGATAATCAAGAAACTAGTAGGGACCCTATGGGACAAAGTTCTGGAGGTTGATTATTCTTTAAATTTATACAAGGAATTTATTTCAAGGGTTTCAGGAGTCGATCCCTTCATTACTGAAACATGTACTCCAGAGGAATACATTGTGGAGAAGTTTGATGAGCTAATGGAGTCTCGATATCAGTCCCCAGAGGGAATGGATGGAGCCAAAATGTCGCGTATATCATGCATGGTGCTCTAGGGTCACGACATGGAAAAGATGGCCATAAAATTCAAGGAAAGTACTCTGAATCTGGGCGAATAGGTGGAGGCGGCCAAATACCATCGAGCCAGCCTCAAGGACATTGATGAGGATGGAAATGCCCAGCTCCTAGAAACATTCAAGAATAGTAAGGATCAATAAGGTTCTCTGGATTCCAGAGATTTTTACCAGTAGGGTATATTTTGAACATTCTTTATTCTTTGATCGCAAGCTCCCAGATCCAACAATTTTGTATTCTTTTGATGACCCACGTCCAGGTTCCCCAGAGCTGACCGGTAATAAGGGTGTCATAAAGTAGGTGATCCCAGTAAGGCACGTCAGCTTGAAAGATGGTTTTGACAGATGGTCTTTCCAAGGTGCCGCTCCAGCATTAAACACCTGGCGCATCAAAGATAGTGGGCCACTTTTACATTGATGAGGCATGTAGCCTCAAACCCCAGGGATAAGTTTTCTTCTATTCTTCCTCTGGCTCTCTTCTTGAGGTTGATTCTTCCATACCTCTCTTCTTGTCTTATTCTTCTAACATGGCAGACCTCTGTTCTTCTTGAGTTCATTGTAATGTGGTGCAGATAGTACCGACCACCGGAAATTGTATTTTATTGTTGAGTGTAAAGTTAGATTAGGTTAACTTTAGGAAAACCTTTGTGTATAAATAATAAGTCTGACCTCATTCCAAGGGTCAGCAAAATTGATGATTTTTCAGTCCATAGCTATAGCATTTCATCTTTTCACTTCTTGTAGTTTCAGAGCTCAATGCTCCTTAGTTCTTAGAAGTTCTTGGTAGATAGATGCTCCCTTGGAGCCATTATTGTACACACCAATGCTACTAGAAAACTTGTTAATGAAGAAAGAAGAGTTCTGGCAATGAAGTTAGTGTTCTGATCTATGGATTAACGTTCTTTTGTGTTGTATGTTTCTGATGTCCCTTTTTCTAATATTTTAAGTAGATTAACGACCTTCTTTTCCCCTCACTATTGAATATATATGAATTGATGGTTTTGTATGCATTCAGTATTTAGGGTAGTATGTTAGAGCATGGTTGATGTTTTAAATGTATTTGCATAACTATAGGTAGAATAGATACTCTCTAACCCTGGCATATCTTTTGAAGTTTCTTTGATAATCCAAATTCTTGTAGGAAACCCCAACCTAACGAAATTCGCAGAGAAGACAAGCCAAGAAAACCAGCTATCCCCCTGAACAAAATAGTCACACTCCCAACTTAGCTCTCGCACTATCAAGACCCAACTCTCACGTGCTTGAAGGCCCAAAGAATTTATTCCCTGGATAACCTTTACAGGAAAATTTGGCTAGTACCCTGGTACCCAGTGACAACTTACACTCTATTGGCAGACTGGTCACAAAGTCCTGTTAACAGTCTTCAAACACTTCAATGCAGAAATGTCACCTTGTGAGAGGATTTACAAAAGACTGTTAATTCTACTCTATTAATAGATTTTAATCATTGCTACAATTGTTAGAGAGTAACAATGAATTGACCTATTTTGATAAGAAAATTTCTTTGCTGATTCAGATCTCTGTTCTAGATTATATTACTTGATCCTCACTGATCGGATATTCTATTATAGCTCTGTGTGTTCTTTCATCAATCAGATACCCATCTAATTTCTCCTCCACTCTTCATGTCATGAACACGTATCTTTTCTACTTACTCATCCATAGTCAATCCAAACTTGACCTTATATATATATATATATGATAAGCCTTGTCAATTCATCCTTAATAACCTTCCAAATAAATAATAAAACTCATGTCTATCAGTTTTATATAACCAATTAACCATAAAATATACACTATTGTTAGTCAGCTGACACTAATTAACTGTTTAACTCGGTCAACACTGAAATCCTTCAATGCCCGACCAACACTGTAATGTCCGAGTGAACTCAGTTAAAACTAAAAATAACTTTGGTCTTCTTCAATTGCAAAGATATCTTGGCATGAACTAACTATGCTCGAATAGGATAAGACATTTGTGTAAACATCACTATACTTGTGTAAACATCAATGACAATACACAATTGAATAATTGTCATCAACAGTCTCTCTCTTTGGCATTGATGGCAATACAACATGTCATAATACAAAGAATTATAGAGCCATAGACATAAGAATTAAATTTTATTAATGTCCTTAGCTTCATTCTGATTCTCATCCAAAAACTCCCTCTGTCATCACAATAACTAAAATACAAATTTCTCCCTCTTACATTAATCTATGTTTCTGATAAATTTTCTCCCTCTGTCATCAATCTCTCCATCAGTAATCTTTATGACATTAGTAATCTCTCCCTCTTTGACAACCAATGCCAAATACACCAATTGATATATATATCCAATGAATTTATAATGTACCTATTTGTACTGATTCATATGCAATAAGCTCTAAATATCTGCATCAACATGTTAAGTATGCTCTGTAGCTTGGTTGATGCATCACTAAACTGTGTTTTAGTGAGCCTCGGTTAGGGGAATTACCTCTAGCTTTCCTATAAGATAAAAGAATGCATCCTTAGGTAATAGTTTTGTGAATATGTCTGCAATTTGTTCTTTAGTATTCACATATTCCAATCTTACTTCCTTGTCCTGAACCAAATCTCTCAAGAAATGATACTTTATTGCAATATGTTTAGTCTTAGTATGCATCATATGGTTCTTTGAAATGTTAATAACACTGGTGTTGTCATAGTAGATAATAATTAGTTCTTTGATTTCTTCCTTCATACCTGACAACAGTTGTTTGAACCATATTATATTTGAACAATTTACTGTTGCAGCAACATACTCTGCTTTTGTTGTAGATTGAGAAATGTAGTTCTGTTTCTTACTTTTCCAAGAGACTAACCTCTTTCAAAGAAATAATTCTCCACCACTTGTGCTCTTTCTATCATCGAAACTTCCAGCCCAATCAGCATCAGTAAAAGTCTTCAAATCAAAGTTTCCTCCTCTCTTATACCATAATCCATACTCTGAAGTACCCTTAAGATATCTCAAAATCCTTTTGATAGTCATCAAATGATTCTCTCTAGGATTATCTAAAAACCTTGCAACAATACCAACTGCTAATGCAATATCGGGTCTAGTGTGAACAACATACTGAAGTTTACCAATCATCGATCTGTAGGTAGTTTGGTTTACCTCCTTTGAATCATCATCCTTAGACAACTTATGTCAAGTAGGCATGGGTGTTCCTACTGGTATGGAATCTTCCATCCCAAATTTCTTCATTGTCTCTCTGATGTATTTAGACTAGGTAATGTAGATACCATCCTTCATCTGATAAACTTGTAAACCAACAAAGAATTTGAATTCACCAAACACAGACATCTCAAATTCCTTACTCATAGCTTCAGAGAATGCTTTGCATAAATCATCATAACCAGTAAACAGTATATCATCCACAAATATTTCTGATAATAGTATCTTGTTCTGAGGTTCTTCTTTGATGTATTGTAACGCCCCGCAAGGCAACCCAAGAGGACAAGACATAAAACCTCTATAAGATGCAAGTAGTAAACCCTTTTTTTTCTATAAAAGAATAATATTCATCATTACACTTTATATTTCTAAAATAATAATACTCTTCTACAACTTGATTGTAAGATTTATTCAACTTAAGTCCTCACAGGTTCCCTAACATCGCTACTAAAGCAACATCATCTAAACTATTTACATGCCTAAGATATCCATAGTATTACGGGCTTTAAAGATCTACATTCATTTCAATGCACCAAGCTAAATGTCCCTAATTTTTTTTCTTTTATTAAACATAAGTTAATCATCAAAAATCATTATTCCTTTTATCAACTCTTGTCATTAATTCATATTGATTTCAAAAATTCCTACTATCCTTTCTACCACATTGCTCTGATCATTTATGTAAGAGATTAATATTCATTGAGGTAGGAATTATCCTAGGTGCTTCATTAACCCATAAACATGAACCAACCATTAACATTAAAATTAAATTACTATCTTGATTCATTGTTTCATAACTATTCATTGTTCATAATTCCAATCACTAATCTATCATTTCTCAATAGTTTCCTTTGATACTTTCATCCAAAGATAATACATTATTGTTTAGGTACATCATTATATATAACTATATCTAAGATTATTTCCTTTATATATGGACAACATAAGATTATCTTAGTTAATGGGTAGTACCCTTCCCATAATTTATTAATGTTTTCACTAGATTAAATAACTCACCAGTGGGTTACCCTGGTACTAGCCACTTAGGGCCCCGGCCCCTCACTGTGAGCCACTCACCTAGTGTACTTAGGTTCCCTAACATAAATACAAAAATCAAAAGAACATAATATATCCATCATCAAGAATTCATATCAATTCCATAACAACATTGGATTGATTTTAGGAAAACATATGTTGTCCATATTCCACTGGACAACCCTAAACCCAAATATGACATTCAGAATGTTCCAAACACATAAGAAGACATAAAAGTGATATTGTAAATATATTTAGTGTAAAAATAGATCCAATTACCCAAATAAAAATCCTAATAGCCTCTGGTACCCATACGAAACCCTCAAAATTTGTAATGTTCTTAAACTAAACTATTTCAAGCAAGGATTAAATGCAAAGAATAGACATCATAGCACAGTCACCCATACCTCCCACAAAACAAATAATAAATACAATCTCTTCGGTTGAGATTTAGGTAACATCATTATGGAATTTTTTTTTTATTTTTTTTAAAATCCAATGGTGGAAAATAAATTTATGACTTCTGGTTTAAAACAAAAAACTTTGGTTAGGGTTCAAACTTGCATTCACTAAAATGGTTGTAATTATCACAAAACATAATACAAATAATCCAAACCAATTGGAAATTAAATCTAAGATATTTTAGGATCTATGGTATAAAATTCAGACTTTAATATTATCATAAAAGTCTGTAGCATACGAATACATTTGACAGAAAAATTGGAATCAAGAATGGACAGGCATAGTCTGCCAAAATGTCAATAATAAGGAATTAAGTCGACCCTAAAAATAAAATCAGAGAGATACCCATTTCATATCTATGAATTTTACTTCTTTGAAATCAATTTATACAATTCCTAGATGCAATTTACATTATTATAATAATAGATCTCCAAAAATGAGTTGCTAAAAACCCTAGGAAAACACATGATAATTTTCACAAACAAAAACTCCAAACTTTTAAATAACTATAGGAATGAAAAGTACAGATATAATACATCATTAAAATATGTAAATAGATCCATATTTTATCATATACTTTAATCTACCAATAAATTCAATCCATACCTCAAATCCTACGAACATTCAATCGAAGGAGACAAAAGAGGAAGACAAATACAAACTTGAGATGCATCCTTCAAACCCTATCCATTTTCAGAAATCTCCATGAAAGAAATCACAAGTCCACAGCAATGAACCCCTCTCTCAACTACTTAAACTCTCACAAAAATTTCTCTCTCCCAAAAGCAAAGATAACCATAAATTCATAGAGAAATATGCTTAGAAACTCTCCCTCACATCTCCTAAGTTTTTCTCCAAAATCTCCATGAAAGAAAATTCACCCTCTCCTCAATGATTTAGCCCCCAAAATTCCTCCTCCCTTCAAATTAAAAGGTAGAGCATATAAATAGATTTTTCAAAGGTTGAGACGAAAGGTAACCAACTCCCAACTAACTCTTAACTAAAGGGCATAATTAAATAACTTAATATAAATGTAAACTCTCAACTATATATTACTCAAATATACTATAATAAATACTTTATATACATCTATATA
>MU225720.1:7338096-7418055 GCA_018584345.1 Thuja plicata
TATATATATATATATATTGTATCATATATTTGTGTATGTTGAAAACCTACCTGTTGGGATCACTCTAAGACATGCAAACATTATAACATACAAATCATATTAACATATTAAAAACATGATCAAAACAAGAGTTTCCATCATAACCTCCGATGAGACAAACAAGTGCACCCAAGCCCTGTTGATTTTCTCTTAGAGAGGAATGTGTGTGTGCTCTCCCAAAATAATAACCAAAATGTACTATGATTATGAATGATAGTTAAAATTCAATCTAAAGAATGTGATAAAGAGCTCAAAAACAAGTATGAGGAACTTGTCTCACACCTTCATCAAAATTATGATGCAAGTAAAAAGAAGTAAGCTAATGCATGATCTAAGATTCATTGTCATTATCCTAGCATGTAATAAATTAGAATGCAAGAATGCTCAAAGAAATCCTAAAATGAAACTAACATGATAACAATGCAAAAATAATGGATCATTTTCTCTTGGTAAGAGCCTCTATTTATAGATTTTTTGAGGGAAGGGAAGGGCTTCAATGAGGTGGAGCATATGTGGCATCCAAAAAGATGCCACATAGAGGACACAAGGGCAAGATTAAAAGTCATGTAAAAGTCAACACAAGCCTTTAAGGTTTGAGTGGCTCAAGATTTTCTCACACATGTGTGAGCAGCTCTTTGGGAATGGAGTGGGGGACAAAAGAGTGGATACATTAAAGGAAGTTGGTGACTTCCTTTTTGAGGATTTTCTCACACAAATGTTTGAGAATTCCATTAGTGCTAAAAAGATTAGGAATCACACCTTAAGTGTGATTAGTGTGTGTTTAAGTGAAGAAGTAGGTTTATTAAGAGGGATAGGTAGAGTAGGGTAGGAATAGAGTAGGTTTCTAGGTAAGATTAATAGGTCTTTTAGGCTAGGCTTAGATTAAATTTGAATTTAATCTTGGTTTAGAAGAATATTAGAAATGTGAGTAATAAATAAGTTTGAAATTTATTTAAAAGTGGATTTATGGAGGTCATGTATTAAATTAAATGTAATACATTAGAGGGATATAGTCTCTAAAATAAATTTAAATACTATAGAGAATGAACTATATTTAATTAAATAAATTTAATTAAATAAAATAGAGGAACATAACAAATATAGTTAATTAATTAAAATCAACTCTATGTTATAGGAATATTAATTAAATTAATATAAGGATGATTTTAGACATCTACAATATTAACATTAAAACCATCTCATATTATTTATCCTTCTCTATATCTTTGCAGTCCACTCCTTTATTCTTTGCATACGCATCCTTCTCTTCCTTTCATTTTGTGCACCATATCCACTTCATTGTGTAGCCTTTAGGAGAAATTTCCTTCTCTGCAACTCTTCTCTTTGCACAAATCCCTCTTTTTTTCCTCTGTTTTTTAGATGTCTTAATTTTGTCTTGTTTCACTGTGCAACCTTTTCAAAGTACTGCACTCTCCTTCCTTCCTTTTGCAACCTAACACCACCTTTGTTTTACTCCTCTTTAATACACATAATTTTCTTAGCGTTTACTCCTTCCAACCACGCGCCTCAGCTCTCCCCCTCTCATTGTGCAACCCTTCACTTCACAAGTTTCTCTCTTTCATCCTTTGCCATCTCTTGTGCAGAAGATGTTGTCTTTTTTGCTTCTCTAATTCACTTATTAAGAAGCCTTCCTCTTTTGGTTTCATTACGTAGGTATCTTTCTCATCTTCCTCACAAGCTACTTATTTCCTTGCGCAAAAGCTTCCTTGTCTATTGCACATTATCTTGCATAGACTTCCTTCTAGTCTTTCAATCAATCTTTTCCTTAGAAGATTTGTAGTCTCTTTACTATTCTTTATGGTCTTCTTTCCATTCTACCCATTATTCCATCTGTCATTGTAACTCCTATGTCTATTGTCGCTTCCAGCCAACACTTTGCTTATTTAAAATTCATTTATTCATTACTATTCATTTAATCACTTTCAAATAGTATGAATTTAACTTATTTTGTTAGTATATTCAATTAATAATTCAATTTAATTATTTTTCATTTATCTATCATTCTTGAATTCATAAAATTTTAATATATTTGTTCAATTCATGCATATTTAAAGTTAATACATTATTTTTTACAATATTTTAACAATCCAATTATAAATTTGATTTTATGTTTATCACTTACAATCAATTATTTAAAGTGTAAACATTTTTTTTTACAAACTCACTCTTTCATCATTCAAACTTTGATTAACATTAAGTTAAGTCTCATTTTTAGATTATTTGAAGGGTGTTCATCACTATTTTTGAGGTGGTTTTGTCTAATCCTAACATTTTTTATTTTTATTTAAGTCATGTCTATGCTTATTCCATAAATTAAGTTAAATAAAAACCCATTGCACTTATTGTGGAAAATATGGTCATGTGACTAACAATTGTTTTAAAAAGCAAAATGATATGAAACCTATGAATCAAAATAATAAACAATATCATTATAAGAAGAATAATGTTAATCAACCTCGTCATGCTTTACAGATCATTATAATGTTCCTAACCCATTAGATGTTTCAGATTCAACACCATGTTCTGGTGTTACTTTCCCTTAGCATGAAACTGAAATTATTTTCAAAGGGAGTAATTTCTTTCCTTTCTACTTTCTTTTGTTCATGTTTTTTTTTTCAATTATGTTATCTTTATATTTAATTTTATAGAATATGTGCTATCTGATGCAAACTATGTCATTGATTATTTTAGTTTCTTCAAGTATTGTGAGTCATCTAATGATATTACCTTCATGAGTATCATTATTGAATTTATTGATTATCATTTATTGCTATTGAAATCTTAGTATGGTTTTATATCATCTATTTGTATGCACTTAGTTGCATTTTTATGGTTTTCATACCATCTATTTCTCTGCACATAGTTGCATCTTTTTTGGTAAGTTGTGTAGGGTGCCCATTTTTCAAGGTTAACTATACAGGGTCTTCAATTTATCTGGATCCTAGTTACCTTATATTTTGTAGGGGCCCGTGGAGTTTCCCTCCATCCACAGATTGGTACACGCTTACTTCTGTTGATGTTTATCAACTTGATCTTCTTTTTCTCCTAATGAGGATGATGTTCTTGAAATCCTTCTTAAAATTTGTTGGATTTCTCATATTTTTGCAAGGAAATATGTTGTTTTAACACTCATAATCCTTAGAACAAATTATTATATAGCATGTCATTAGTTTTTTAAAAAAATTTGTACATCTCTTGGTATTAAGTATGCTTTATCCAATTATTTTTCATCCTAATGAAAAGGTAGCAAAGATAAAATTGCTAAAGTTTCTCATTATATTGGTTTAAATCTCTTATCTCATTAATGGTTCTTTGATTCTAGTTCATGTCTATAGACATGTTTGGAAAATTGGATCATAGGTTAATTTGTTTTAGTCACATGTTATACTGATTTATCTTTGTCTCTCTCATATTTCTATGAAAATTACACTATTGTGATAATGTACTACATTCTTCATTTCTTAGATCGTGGGTCATGTAGGCGATGGAGTCATGAACCATTCACTTGTAGTAGGATGACTCATTAGTGGATTGTCTATATCCATCTAATTGATGCAATGTTGATCTAGGTCTCATTAGTTGGCCTTATATGTGGTCATTTGTGCATTAGTATGTTTCTTTTATGAGAGCATTGATAATGCTTATTGCAACTCACTTGTTCATTTTGGGACTTTGAGCATATGGTTTATCTTGATATCATGTTAGCTTCATTACACTTTTTATGATTTCTAACCCTCATCAATCTTATTTTAAAGTTATAAAAGTTTCCTTAAAGTTGACTTATTTTATGATACACATTATGAGTTGATTTTCAAAGGTATACTGATTTGTATCAAGGGTAGATCCTAAAAATGGGAAAAATACTTGTGGTTTATTTGTTCTTTGATTTAGGTGATATATTATAGACCCTACCAAAGGCACAATTCAATTCTCTTAGCTCGATCCAATATGAAGTACCAATTGTACCCATGGTTAAAGGAGACTACTTGAAGACTTGGATTTAGCTCTTATTGAAGACTATCAAATTCTATTGTAAAGATGTATTTCAAAACCATTGTAAAACTTGGGTTTAATTCCCATGATGTAAAATCCCCAAGTAAAGATTAAGGGGGGTGTTAGAATATTAAATCTTTCATTATTTTTATTCATTTAATTAGGAGATTCCTATGGAATCCGTACATGTATTTTGTCCTCTAGTCCAAGTGGGAGGACATTTCATATTTTATAATTTTTTTAATGAGAAAATTAGATAATCATCCTTAAGAGGATCTTGACACTTTGCACATACCTATTATGGATATTGGTATTCATATATTGGTGAGTTACTTGGTAACTACTCTCCTCATCTCTATAAAAGAGATGTTCTCCGCTCTTATTTCCACTCTTTAGAGTCATTGTAAATGAGATACTCTCTCTCTCTCTCTCTCTCTCTCTCTCTCTCTCTCTCTCTCTCTCTCTCTGTNTCATCTCTATAAAAGAGATGTTCTCCGCTCTTATTTCCACTCTTTAGAGTCATTGTAAATGAGATACTCTCTCTCTCTCTCTCTCTCTCTCTCTCTCTCTCTCTCTCTCTCTCTCTCTGGCTTTTCCATCTTCATAATATCACAAGGGGTTTTTCTTTTATTTTCCCCTTTCAAAATCTTCTTGTCTCCTTGTATTGGATTTTGGGTGCTTGCTCCTAGCACATGTTTTTCTCATGGTTATAATTTATTCTTCACATATCTCTCTTGGATTATTTTCATTTCCTTTCTATTTTTATTTTTATTACAATAATACTCTATAGAATATTGTCTTACAATGATGAAGAATGCACTTGCATTTAGGCACACTACCTAGATCTCACTGCTCAATTACAATTAGGGCTACAACCCTTTACAAGAATGTTCAGTGATTTACAAGATCATTAAAATGATAAAAAATATTTTAAATGCTAGAATAGAATCTACTAATGCCTAATTAAATTTCCACATATGTTCATTACAAGGATCTGATACACTTTATCTCTAATTGCCCTATTTTCCTGCTCTTCGCTAATTAGATTATCAGATTTGAAAAAACCTTCATGAAATCCTTCACTTCGTACCTTGTGCATTGATCTCATGCATCAACACTGTCCTTTGACCATTCACACACATTTTCAAACCCTAATACATCTATCTTATAGGTCCTTAACCAAAAATTTATCTCCCAATCTCGGCTCCAAAAATGTTCTAGGAAAATATAAAATGGGTTGAATAAGTCAACCAAATTCACCATTCAAATTTACTTCAAAACAAAATAAGCCTACACTTATCCTTATTCATGTCAAATCTATCATTTAAATTAAGATTTAGGCACAAATATTTTTTACCTCATCCACGCAAATATTTTTCCACCATAAGTTGAATGGTTTGACTAATAAACATAAGCAATGATGTACAAATCCTCCTAACTTTCACACCCTTTACCACTACACCTTAAAATTATGTAATTAGTATCTATATACATCCATAATGCTTCCCTATGTCCACAAATAAATATTTTAACCTGGAAAGGAACACCAAACCTTTTTTTGTACACAAACAGAACACTTTGTCTTTATTTCCATACTTAGCCAAATTCTGATATAACTGTCGGTTTGATCTCCTATTGCAATGAAAATATGAAATTATTTTTTATTTTCCATAAATTAAAAAATCAGAGCATCTATGCAGTGTCTCTTTCCAAAAATCTCTCCCTTTGGCATTGATGGCAACACTTAGTGAAAAATGACTAAGTCTCCAAAACTTATTGTGCATACTAAAATTATCTTACATATGATTATACCTTCCCCTGAGCTAGCTATATTCATCTATGCCTATTTTTCACTCTCCTATAATCCCCCTTTGACATCAATGGAAAAGGAATTTGTCCTTATACCAAAAACGTCCTACAATCCCCTTCAAATTGCATACAAAACTTATGTACATAATCTATATCTACATGCAAAAATTGATTAACTTACATCATGTTAAATATGTATGCACAAATAGTCTTCAATAGCTATAGATAATTGTCCCAACCCTTTTTGAGACTAATAAACATAGATATGTGGTCATTTAATTAGAATATCTTTTCTTCTATCACTTGTAAGTCACTAGGGGTTGATGTCGCTAAGGCATCTTGTCCCTCCTTAACTACACTGAAAAGTGTTTGAAGTTTGGGAGCTAGAAGACTTCAAAGCTCTCCTACTCTGCCAATAATATTCTCCTTTTCTTTCTCCAAACCTCTCATCTTGTCAAGTAGAGTTATCACTTGACCTTCCAGTTCAAATTAAGAAGCATTGAAAGGATCAAAAGATTGATCAATAAGCTCCAATTTATGTTCACAGTCCTTTATTTTCTTCTCTATGCGTCCAAACAATTTAGACATTGATAGACATGACTTGCAGATATTTTTACCTTCACTTAGAGCATCTTCAATGTCTTTAATTTTTGTGTCCAACACAATTTTGTAATGTGTTATCGAACCTTTCAAATCCTCAAATCTCATCTCATTGAACTCATTTCTAACCTTTATGTCAATTGATTATTTAAATGAGTCAAAATTAGAACTTACATCAAATTAAGCTTTTGGGTTGATCTGTGGGGTTGTCTGCAACATCCTCTATAAATGATGGAATCAATTGCTTAAGTATACTGCATGATTTTATAAATTTGGATGTGTTTTAATTGATGTCAAAATGTCTATTATGTTTTTTGGATTTCTAGTGTGTAGTTTTGATGTTTTTGATATTTGTTATAGAGTTTGTATGTTAGATATACAATTTTTCTGGTAATGTAGAATGTCCAGATGAATGGAAAAGAAATGTTATTTAATATGAGGATTCACACACCCAATGGGATTATGTAGAGTTTATCTACATTTTTCATGTCAATTTCGAGTTGATGACATGATGATTTTATCACGTTATGGTGCCACAGATGAAGAATGGTTATTTTATTGTTTGTTAGTGGTACAGAGTTGTAGAGAATGATTTTGCGCACATACTCAACATGATATATTTTATTGTGCAATTGGGAATGTATTAAGGACATAGAAATTTGTCTACCATTCAAAGGTTTTATGATTTTGATGGCCTGTAAGGCATTTACAAGCATTTTATTTAGGGGTAATAGTGTTCCTGAGGTTTGGCATGAGATGTCGGTAGATCTGATAAGTGTGATGGATTTGATTGTTTTTTTGTGCTTAATGATGCCTTAGCATGATCTAGGATTATGTTTCTAATGATTTGGAAGCTTACATTGATCAAGGTTACCAAGTTCAATGAATTTGAAGATGTTTTTATGTTCTTAGCCAACATGTCAATAAAAGTTGATAAAACGGTTTATGAGAGATCGATAAAACATTTTAGGGTTAGTATTATGATCTCAATGTGTTTGTGAAGGATCTAAGAAATGTTTAGAAAGAGTGCAGTGATCTTGATGGTTTCTTTTGGCGATAAGAGTTTAATGTTTAAGGATTAGGTTTTTCTAACCCAGTTCTTGATAAATATGATGAATTAGGGTTTGATTTGTGTTGTCGTGTGTGTGTGCCAGTGTTTGGAAGATTGTGGAAGGTAGAGGTTGATAGTGAAGAAATTGTATATATCTAATAGAGGTGGGATTTATCATCTAAGTGTGATAGAGATAACTGTAGCAAGGGATGTGATTGTAGTAAAATGGAATTGACCAAGGGATAGAAAGGTTCTCTCATATAGTTCAAGAATTCTTAGATTGGTGTTTGACTTGTGATTATAGGTTAGTGAGACTTTGTTGGGTTTGTATCCCAAGGAAAATTGAGTAGTGAACTCTAGGCAGTGTACTTTAATGCAAGTGCATTCCCCATATTGTAATAAGTCTATACTTATAACAAGGTACTAGTCTTATTGTGGGTATCACCCCTACCATTTTTTCATCCTAGTTTGGGTTTCCACGATAAAAACATTTGTGTTATGTCGTGTTGATGTTTTCTGGTTTTTGTTTACATGCTTTGCATTTTTTGAATCGGTAATAAAATTTAAAGTGTTAAATGGTTACAAGTTTTAAAGTTTAAGGGTTTGAAGGTTTAAGTGTTTTAGAAGAAAATGATTCACCCCTACCCCTCTCAATTGGTTTCTGCCTATTTCCTACAATTGGTATCAGAGCTATTGTTTATATTTTCTCCATTTGGCATGTTTATGTTCTTGGCCTGGTTAGGGTTGCAAATGGTTTTCCTTGCTCCTAGATCATTCAATTTTCATGGTGTTTAGGCCTGGTTATAAAACCCTAAGGTTTCTTGTAAAACCCTTCTATCATTTTGGTCATAAACCCTAGGTATGATGTCTATATTACAAAATGAAGTTACTTTTCATCCACTTAAATCACTTAAGACCCATGTGCTTTTGATTTTTTGTCGAGCGGGACCACTTTATCTCCTAAGTCATTTTTCCTAGCGGGATATATATTTTATTTTCCTATCTACTAAGTCCCCAGGGGTTTTATTTAATGTATGAGTTGAGCAGGTTCCTTTTCATCCAACGGTTGGTGTGATCCCTTAATCACGAGATGCAACAACTTTATTCATCAAGGTATCATGTTGTGATGCCAAGTGCCCATCCTTCAATAGCTAGCATCGATGATCTTGATCATCTAATCTATTTTAATCCAACAGTAGGCAATATGCCTTGAATGTAAGATGCTTGATAGATAACCTTTGTAGGTTTATGCATGTGTGCCAAGTGGAAACTGGTTGGGCTTATATGCAATTTAATGATCTTTTAGATCTGATTTGATTGTTTGGTTCACGTGATTCTGCTATGCCAAAGATGCATTTTGTTTATCAAGCAATGGATCACGCCCTTGCACCATGTAGAGGTAGGTGGGGCCAAAGATGCTAGGTTACCAAGGTTGTTTCTAGATGGTTAGATCTTTCAGATCTAACAGATGGCACTATTCTGCTAAGAAGATTTACAAGGTGGATATTGTTTGCAACTTTGTGCTTTAAGGATACATAGTAGATGGTGGGACACAGTAAATATTACATTATTATGGTGGGACCGATAGATTATATCTAATCATGTAGCGCACATAAAACCTTGATCATAAGTTGCATGATTTATATCCATCGCAGGTTGACAACAGGAAGATACGTGGAAAGGTGGTCGAGCTCAAGGAGATTAATCTGTGGTTAGATATGTCTTGATCATGCGATGGGAATTAAGCCTCAAACAAAAGCTGATCGATATATATTGTTTAAGGCATCACGATGGAATGACACGTGTCTAGATCTGATTGTTGGCTCATGAGTAACTTAAAAGGTGATCTACAACTACATTTTAAAGTTGTGAAAAGATTCAATCTGAGCCACCAATGATTTTTTCCATGTCAGGTGAGGCTGTTGGAGTGGATATTCAAAATTTTAAATTGTTTTCATCAAGGTTTCAAAGTGGTGGATTGTGTCATTTGGTGCAGAGCAACGAATTTATTAATCTAATCTTCTAGGTCATTTTTATGTGGTCAAAGGATGTTGTTTGGATGGAAATTTTATTCTTCAAAGTGCATTTACGGGGAGAATATTTTTTTAGAGTTTCTAATTAGTTTGTTAATCTTTTTTAAACCCTAGTTCTGTCCTTTTCTATTCTTTACCATTAATGAAAGGTCCTTTCCAGAGTTATTTAAAAAGAGATCAGGTTGTGAGCTAAGATTTTCAAGAAGGGTTAGTTGGTGTTCTACAGTTCTGAAGGGCCAAATCTTCCTGGGGTAATTAATGCAAACAAAACATTCCATCCATTGTTCCTTCTGCATATTTTTGTTCTTCAGCTTCCCAAGATGGATGGTGGCTAGATCAGATACTTCAATAGGCTAAATTAAAGGAAGGTCTCAACTTTCTGATGACAGAGTTGCTTCATTTTTTAAATGAATTAATTTCCTTTGTCATATATAAATTGTTTAGCCCTAACCATAATGGATATGAATCTTTTTGCAATCCTTGTTTCTATAAAAGTATTTCTAGGATCACTTTGGAAGGTATGGGAATTCTGTGCCACAAAAGACTTGTAAAGCTATGCATATTTTTAATTATGACTATCATTGGTATCCTTGGCTTTGATTTCATATGTAATTAATGTTTTGATATCAATATATGTATGTACTTCTTGTCATTTGTGTGATCTGATTGAATAGTTGTCCTTGTTCCAGCTTGTATACTCATTTGGATTGGTTGGTAAGGACATTTTAGTCCATCACTTTGTAAGGCAAAGTGTTTAACTGGTTTAGGGTTTCTTTCAAGGATAAAATTAAAATCCTTAAGGTAGTTTCAGTGAGTAGAGGGTTGTAACATGTTTGATGATTATTTTTGCTTTTAAGAAGTGTGAATGGATTGTGTACGACATGGTTTGATTCAGTGATCATTTGCAAGTTTACATTTGATGTATCTTTTTTATTAACGATCTTTGCATATTTAAGTGACTCCATACCCATTGGATAGGGAATTGGTCTAATATGTTAGATTGTGTGGTTCCCATCAAAGTCTTATACAAACTATTATCATTTATATTTTATGTTACATATGTTATACTTGCATGTTTGAGAAACTACTAAATATTGAAGGCAAAAGTTAGGTACACCCATCTGAGCTTGTGGATCGCACAGTGAAGGGGGATTTAATCCTCATTAATTGGACTTGTTTCTTGGCATAATCAGGATTTGGGTTGCATAGAGTCAAGCAGTTCTACTATATAAGATTTTGCAAGAAAAAGCTCCAACAAATTGATGACTTTGTTGGGGATATAGAGAAGCAAAAATCTTGTAAATCTTTCAAGGAATCTCTGGGGATTTAAATTTGTATAAATTTAAAAGCCACTTAGTTGAACTTAAAAATCATAGAGTTACTCTTATCTAACTCCTTTTTTTCATCATTATCCAATGAAACCTTTTATAGTATTCATCTAGGTTAGTGTTGTATTTTCCCAACTAGTTTTGGGTGGTGAATCTCAGAGATCTCTGCAGCGGTGTTGAGTAATAAATATAATCCTATACACACTTCCTCAAAATGAATAATAGAAAACCAGATCTTGGGCAAGAAAAAATCACAAGGAAAATTTGGAAGATGGACTTCCAACTACCTCTAGAGGAGGTCAGTCAAGAAAAATGAAAGAATGACAAAGGACTTCCTCAAACTAAGAGACAAGAGGAGAACACTAAGGTAGGGGATCCAATCCAACATAGCCATGAAGAAAATACATCACAATATGAAGAGGCTCCAGACTTGGGATTGGGTGCATATGGAGATTATTATTATCCTAATGAGAGAGAGGGGAGGGATCTGACACTAGCCTCCCAGATTCAGAAATTCTTGATGAAGAAGTTGTTGAATTGGAGAGAAGACTCCAAGAGAAATTTATCATCACACAATAGAGAAAAAAATAAAAATAAGATAAGATAAGACAAAATCAAATCAAGGTTGATCATTTAAAAAGGAAATTACTGAGACATGGCAATAAATAATGTTGAAGAACCTGAGAGGGTTGAGGATCAACCTTTCATCCGCCAAATCTTTGTTACTCAAGACCCTAAGAATAAGGGAAAGAAGAAGGAATCTGGTATTTATATTGAAGAGCCAAAACCAAAGGAGGTTTCTTTAAGTGGGATGTCACATCCATATCTTGAGTTAGAGGAAGTCAGGAGGGTCAAGGAAGAACTCGCCAAGAAATTGAAAAAGGCTGAGTTGGAAGCAGAAACTGCTAAGATAAAAAAGAAGATAGCCTTTTTAAGTATCACTACAAGTAATACTGCCACAACAAGTGCTACACAAGTAGTTGGTCCTAGTCAAAGAAATCAGACACTTGGTCCAGTTGAAGGTGTACGAATTTCTAGTGGTCACTCTGCTGCTGATGTATCAAACAATACAACAAATCAGGGAGCTACAATAGGAGTAAGTGAAGCTCATGCTGCTGCAAATTTTCAAAGGAGACCTATCCATTTGGATAGGTATTGTCCATTTTTATTTGATGGCATTCATGGTTACCCAAAAGTCCTCCCAAATGAGGTAAGAGATAAATTCCCTAGGTTTAGTGGCAATAATACTATAACTTGTGAAGGACACCTTAAAGCTTCCACTAACAAGATGAATGACTTTGAGATTTATCATGAGGATGTACTAATGAAATTATTTATTCAATATTTGGATGAAGATGCTAGAGATTGATATAGGAGTTTACCTAAAAATAGTGTAGCATCTTGGGAAGAGCTTGTTGGATGTTTTAGGGAACAATATCGTGAACATGTTAATTCAAGTTTTATGTTGAATGAATTTAATAATATTAAGAAGTTCCCAAATGAAAGTATGAAAATTTTCAATAATAGGTTTCAGAAGGCCATGAACAAGTTATTTTAGGTTTTGAGACTAGATGAGGAACTATGTTTAACTACATATTTTGATGCTATAGAAGGAAAGATGTCATACCTTTTAAGGGATAAGAGTCCACATAGTCTAATGGATGCTTATAAAATTGCTATAAACATTGAAATCAATAGGAAAGCCTTAGGGACAATGGGAAAGAGAGAAAATGGAAGGTTGTGGAAGGATACAAAAGGAAAAACAAGTAAACCTGCCAAGGAGGATAGGGTGGATAAATTGGTAAGTGCAGTAAAAGACCTTGCTGCCAAGGTTGATAAAAATGACCGGGATCCTCATGACAATAGGTATCAATATTAGAGGTATGATAGACTTCCAAATTTGAGGGATATGCCATACAAGATAGACTGGAAAGATGGTAGGCTTATTGTTGAAAATTAGGAGAGACAAAAGATTAAAGTAACCCCTGATCCTTTGAAAAGAAATGTCTTACGCAATGTAGAAAATACCCCTTGGTTTCCTACTTGCAATATGCCCCACTCTTATTTTCATTGTATTGTTTCCCAAGCATTAGCTAAACAAATGAAGGATGACAGTGAATAGATGAACTTGGAACAAGAAGACCTTATGATAAATATGTTCACTATGATCATGCCTAATGCTCTATGGTTTTTTGAAGATGATGAGCCATTTGCAGATGTAGATAATAAGAGAGGACATTTCCAAATATACTAGTAGCAAGTTTTCTCTGATTCTGATGATGAAACTGATACTATGCTACAAAATACTATCTATACTTCAGGTGATGATAGAGAACATCCTCATTTCATATTTCCTAGTGAGGAGGAAAAAAGATCTTTGACCATAGCAGCAATCAATCAAGCTAGGAGTGCTTACAACTTGAGAAATAGGAGGGTAGAGCCTGGTCAATGTAAGTGTGTTTCTATGTTCATTAAATAAAATGGCTCAAAGGTTGTTGTAGAATCTCAAAGAAAAGATGAAAATAAGAAGGAAGGTACAAAACAAGGAGAGTATTCTTATGCTTAAGGAAAAAAGAAGGAAGTAAAAGTTGACAAGCAAGTTGTTACTGACAATGGAAGAAAAGGTAAGAGCATAGATGACATATTTTCTAGATTACCTACATTTAATATGAAACATTCTCTTACACAAGTGAAAGTTTCAGTTCCCTTTATTCAAATGTTAAAAATAAAGGAACATAGAGAGGCTGCAATGTCATTTTTCAAGGGGATAGTTGATGTCCTTGTTGATAATAAAAGGGAGAGAGAAATGAAGCGTGTTAGTCATGAGCTAGAAACCCCTATCTTATATGTGAGTAATATGATCACCCAAGAACCCTCCCAAGTAGATACTTTCTATATAACCCTATTAATAAAAAATAAACTTGTAAGAAATTGTATGATTGATTCTGGCGCCGTTGCAAATGAATGCCAATATTTGGAGTAATGAAAGAATTGGGCATGGATTTTGACACTTGTTATGGAAAGTGTTATGCCATGGAAAATAGAGATGTCCTTATGGTTGGAACTCTGAAAGGAGTTGAGGTTAATATTGTTGTCTTTCCTGAAGCAACCTATAAAATGGATGTAGTTGTTGTAGACACCCAACTCATTATGGTATGCTATTGTCTAGACAATGGGCTGGAGTAGTTGGAGGTCATGTACAATTGGATTTATCTTATGCAACAATCCTAGTAGATGGGAATGAATTAAATTTGTATAGAGAACCACAGGCACTAGTGACTGTTGAAAAAGTGCAAAATGATATGCTTAATTATGTAGATATGGAAAAATTCAGAGTTGAGAAGATCTTTCCACAATGCAAAAATACTAATCCATTAGTTGGAGAGATGAAGACACAACAAGGTAGCCTGTGGTAGGTGTACTTTGATGGAGCTTGTTCCAAAGAAGGATCAGGAGTTGGTGTTCTATTTATTTCTCCATCAGGTACTACATTAAAGTACTCTTTCTTGTTAACTTTTTAGTGTACCAATAATACCTGCTAAGTATGAAGCTCTATTTTTGGGATTAAATATTGCAACTAGGCATGGTATCAAGTGTCTAATATTTTTTGGGGATTTTGAGCTAGTAGTAGCACAAGTTAGATCCAAGTATGCTATAAAAAATTATAGATTAAAGATGTACAAGCATGCTATTCAGGATCAAATTGAACTATTTGATGCCTTTAACATTGAATGGATAGAAAGGTCTAAAAACATCATGGCTAATTTACTGGAGAATGTTTCTTTAAAGAATGGTGATTTGATCTTGAGGGGGTATCAATTGTGGAAGTTAAGAGTAGACCAGTTGTGCCTAATAATGTTTAAAACTGGAAATTTTTTGAGGATGACCAAGTTATCCTCAGGTTTGTTCAGTGCCTTGACCATTATGAAGGCCAACATGTAGATTATAATGCTTTAGTTGAGGTGATTGATGGCAAGGATACTATTTTGGGAAATGAGGTTGTCTAGTTAAGTTTTGATCAGATCCCTAAGGGGTTGATAGAACTAAAATCATTGTTCAGTGATCGAGATGATTATTTGTCAAATAGGAGCAGTGCAAAAATTGAGGATCTAGAGGAAGTAAATCTGGGATCAGAAACAACACCTCAAATGGTTTATATTGGAAAGAGGTTAGATTCCCATGTTAGGGAAAATCTGATAAAGTTGTTAAGAAAACACAAGCATGTGTTTTCCTGGTCATATGAGGACCTAAAATCCTATAGGGAAGACCTTTTCCAGCATGAGATCCCACTGAAACCACATGCCAAGTCATTCAGATAGAAGCAAAGATCAATCAACCCACTATTTTCCCCCAAGAAGCAATGAGAATTACTGAGGTTGAGGGGTGCAGGAATTATTCAACCTATAATACATTCAACCTGGGTCTCTAATTTGGTCCCAGTGAAGAAAAAGAATGGTGGTATAAGGATTTGTGTTGATTTTAGGAACTTGAATATTGCATCTTTAAAGGATAATTATTCTTTGCCTAACATGGAGGCAATGTTGCACAAAGTTACTGGTTGTGATTTATTATCAATGATAGATGGTTTTTTAGGTTACAAACAGATGTTAGTAAAGGAATCAGAGCAGTTTAAAATTACATTTACTACTCCTTGGGGGACATATGTATATATTAGAATGTCATTTGGTCTCATAAATGTAGGGGTAACATTCTAGAGGGCTATGGATGTTGCATTCAAAGAATTTATTGATTTATTTATTGTGATTTATCAAGATAATTTGATAGCATATTCCAAGAAAGAAGAGGATCATTGTGGTCATTTAGAAAAGATTTTTAATAGGGCTTTGGAATATGGTGTTTCTTTGAATCCTAAGAAATGTCATTTTGCAGCAATAGAAGAAAAGTTATTGTGACATATTGTATCAAAGGAGGGAGTAAGAATTGACCCAGAAATGATAGAAGCAATTCATCAGGTCACTACTCCAAAGAATGTCAAGGGAGTGCAATCTTTCTTAGGAAAGATTAATTTTGTGAGGAAGTTTATTGCTAAATTTGCAAAAAAAAATTAAGCCTATAATTAGATTTTGAATAAAGATGCAAAGTTTGAGTGGGATGAAGAAGCACAATTTGCTTTTTAAAAAATCAAGAAAGTAGTTCAAGAAGCACCTATTTTGAGGTCTCTTGACTACAATAGGCCATTTTCATTATTTTATTTTACATACTTTCATACAATTATTGTTGTGTTACTATAGAAAGATGAAGAGGGGTATGAACATCCCATTGCATTTTCCAATAAATCTCCCCAAGCTGTAGATTTGAACTATAAGATGATGGAAAATAAAGCATATGCCCTAGTTAAAGATGTGAAATCATTCAGACCTTTTCTGGTTTGTGCAAAAGTGATTGTATATGTTCCTCATGCAGCAATCAAGGACACTCTCACCCAGTCAGAGGTTACTGGCGAACAATGCAAATGGATCAATAGGATTCAAGAGTTTGATTTGGAAATCCATATTACAAAATTAGTACGAGGATTAGGCTTGGCCAAGCTAATGATTGAAGAGAATATAAATTTGGTTTAGGTAAATAATGTGGGAATACAGGATCTAACAATAACTAGTATTGAAAGAGAACCCTTCTAAGTTGACATTATATACTTTAGCAAAAATGCCAAATGCCCTGAGACTATGATTGATAATCAGAAAAGAACCCTCAGGTTGCAAGATCAAAGAAACACATTAGTATAGGGATATTTATATTGGAAAGATAGAAATGGTGTAATTTTTTGTGCTTAAATGAATGGAAGGCTGAAAAATTTCTAAAATAGATGCATGTTGGTGTGTGTGGTGGATATTATTCTACCAAGACTACTACTCACAAGATCCTTAGGGGTGGTTATTTTTTACCCTATTTATTTAAAGATTGTTTCAAAATTGTACAAAAGTGTGAAGCATCTCAGATTTTTGCTTCCAAGTTGAAGTATTCAGGTTCTTTTTCTCTAAATCAAGTAGTGGTTGAGGCACCTTTTTCCATGTTGGGGATTGATTTCATTGGGGAATTTTTAGAAAAATCTAGTGGTGGACATAGTTGGATATTGGTTACCACAGATTACTTCACAAAGTGGATAGAGGCAATTCCTACTAAGAAAGCAACTAGTAAATTTTTCATTGAGTTTCTGATGGAAAATGTTCTGACTAGATTTGGTGCCCCAGTGAAAATTATAATGGACAATGCTATGTGTTTCAAGTAAAAAGAGTTTAAAGACTTTTGTGATGAATATGGAATTATGATTTCATACTCTTCCCCATACCACCCATAAGCTAATGGACAAGAAGAATCCAATAATAAGAGCATTCTACAAATTTTGAAGAAAATTTTGAAAACAAACAAATGAGCTTGGAATTTTAAGTTAAAACTTGCTTTATGGGCTGATAGAGTAACTTTGAAAAGGCTACTGACAAATCCCCTTTTGAATTGGTATATGGCATGCAGGCCAGATTACCATTGAATAATTTTCTTCATGTTTATAAATTCATTGAGAATGAAGGGTTGGAAGTGCGTGACACCATGCATAATAGAATGGTCCAATTGGTTGAATTGGATGAAGTCAGATGAGAGGGACAGAAGAAAAACTAAAAGAATCAACAGAAAATGAAGTATCTGTTTGACAAGAGGATCAGTAACATAAGGTTTTAGCCAGATGGCATGTTATTGCAGTGAAATTCTAAAGCTAAAGACAAAGGGAAACATAAAAAGTTTGAATCCTTATGGTTAGGGCCTTAATTTATTCATCAGACACATGGTAAGGATTCATATTTCTTGAGAAATATGGATGATGAGGTATTGGAATTTCTAGTGCATGGGAAATTCCTAAAATATTTCTTTAATTGAGGTTTCTTTACATGCACATTATTCATGTATATATGTAGTTACTTTTGGGTGTACTGGTTTTCTATAGCATGTACATTTGTATATATTCCTGAGTTGTTTTTTGTTACAAATATTTGTCTTTTCCCTAGTCTAATTAGGCATCCTCAGTCAGAGCCACTATTGGTCATAATTTCTCCATTTTTTGTGTTTATGTTCTGGGCCTGGTTAGGGTTATTAATGGTTTTCCCTACTGCTAGATCATTCATTTTTTCATGGTGTTTAGGCCTGGTTCTAAAACCCAAAGGTGTCTTGTAAAATGCTTGCTATAATTTTGGTTATAAACCCTAGGTATGTTGTTTTCATTATAAAATCAAGTTACTTTTCATCCACTTAAATCACTTAAGATCCATGTTCTTTTAAGTTGTCATCGAGCAGGGCCACTTTATCTCCTAAGTCTTTTTTCCTAAAAGGGTCTATGTTTTATCTTCCTATCTCCTAAGTCCCCATAGGTTTTATTTAATGCATGTGTCATGCAATTTCCTTTTCATTTGATAGTTGGCATGATCCCTTAATCATGAGATACAACTTCTTTATTAATCTAGACATCATGTCACGATGCAAAGTGTCTATCCTTCAACAGCTAGTAGTGATGATCTTGACCATCCGATCTATTTTAATCCAGCGATAGGAATTATGCCTTGAATGTAGGATGATCAAAAGATAACCTTTATGGGTTTACATCTATGTGCCATGTGGAAAGTGGTCAGGCTTACAGACAGTTTAATGATCTGTCAGATCTAATTTGATCGTGTGGATCACGTGATTCTGTTATGCTGAAGATGCAGTCTATTTATCAATTGAGGGATCATGCCTTTGTGCCACGTGGAGGTAAGTGGGACAAAAGATGTCAAGCTACCAAGGTTGTTTCTGGATGGTTATATCTTTCATATCTAACGGATGGCACTTTTTTTATAAGAAGAGTTGCAAGGTGGATATTATTCGCAGCTTCGCGCTTGAAGGATACATAGCAGATGGTGGGACACAGTAAATATTGTAGTACTATGGCAGGACTGTTAGATTAGATCTAATCATGTAGCGGGCATAAAGCCTTGATCAAAAGTTGCATGATTTATATCCATCGCATGTTCATGATAGGTGAACACGTGGAAAGGTGGCCAAGCTCAGGGAGGTTAATCTGCGGTTAGATATATCTTAATCGTGCGGTGGGTGTTAAGCATCAAACAAAAGGTGATTGATATATATTGTTGAAGGCATCACGATGGAGTGACGCATGTCTAGATCTAATCATTGGTTCGTCGATAACTTAAAAGGTGATCTACGACTATGTTTTAAAGTTGTGAAAAGTTTCAATATGAATTGCCGATGATGTTTTCTATGCCAGGTATAGCCATTGGACTGAATATTCAAAATTTTAAATTATTTTCATCAGGGTTTCAAAGCAGTGAATTATGTCATTTGTTTCAGAGAAATGAATTTATCAATCTAATATTCTGGTTCATTTTTATGTGGTCAAAGGATGTTGTCTAGATGTAAATTTGATTCTTTAGAGTGCATTTATGGGGAGAATATTTCTTTAGTGTTTTTTATCTGTTTGTTAATCTTTTTTTAGCCCTAGTTCTATCATTTTCTATTCTTTGTCATTAATGAAAGGTTCTTTCCAGAGTTATTTAAAAAGAGATCAGGTTGTGAGCTGAGATTTTCAAGAAGGGTTAGTTGGTGTTCTTCAGTTCTGATGGGCCAAATCTTCCTGGGGTAATTAATGAAAACAAAACATTCCATCCATTTTTCCTTTTGTAGATTTTTGTTCTTCATCTTCCCAAGATGGATGGCGGCCAGATCAGATTCTTCAATAGGATGAATAAAAGGAAGGTCTCAACTTGATGATGAAAAATCTTCTTTGTTGTTGAAATGAATTAATGTCCTCTGTCATATCTAAAAAATTTAGCGCTAACCCTAATGAATATGAAGCTTGTGGCAATCCTTGTTTCTTTACAAGGATTTCCAGGATCACTTTGGAAGGGATGGGAATTTTGTGCCACAAAAGACTTGTAAAGCTCTGCATATTTTTTATTACGACTATCATTGGTCTCCTTGGCTTTGATTTCATATGTAATTAATGTTTTGATATCAATATATGTCTGTACTTCTTGTCATTTGTGTGATCTGATTGAATAGTTGCCCTTGTTCCAGCTTGTATACTCATTTGGATTGGTTGTTAAGGACATTCCAGTCCATCACTTTGTAAGGCACAGTGTTTAACTAGTTTAAGGTTTCTTTCAAGGAGAGAATTAAAATCCTTAAGATAGTTTCAGTGAGTAGAGAGTTGTAACAAATTTTATGATTATTTCCACTTTTAAGAAGTGTGAATGGATTGTGTAAGGTATAGTCTGATTCAGTGATCATTTGTAGGTTTTACATTTGATGTATATTTTCTATTAACTATCTTTGCATATTAACTGACTCCATGCCCATTGGATAGGGCACTATTCTGATATGTTAGATTGTGTGGTTCCCATCAAATTCTTATATAAACTATTATCATTTATGTTTTATGTTACATCTGTTATGCCTCCCTATTTGAGAAACTACTAAATATTGAAGGAAAAATTTAGGTACACCTACCTAAGCTTGTGGATCTCAAAATGAAGGAGGATTTAATCCTCATTAATTGGACTTGTTTCTTGGCATAATTAGGATTTGGGTTGCATAGAGTCAAGCACTGTTGCTATATGATATTTTGCAAGAAAAAGTTCCAACAAGAGCCTCTTCCCTTGAAGGAATCCTAACAACTTAAGGTAGATATAAGGATGGCATAATTCATGATGAAATCATGGCCATAGTTTCCCTAATGGTGATGGTCCAACCATGCAGCAACATTCAAACCTGCAGAAAAAAAACAACTTAGAAACAAGAATAAATAATCAACATGATAGAAAAAATCTTCACATTATCCTAGAATCAGATATTTACATCACATTGGCCTGCAACATGTAGATTAAAAACTTTCATCATACATTCCTGATCATAATATAAATCTAGATCTAAACCCTAATGCTAACCTTCCAAGGTTATCTCCTAATAACTACCCCTAAAAAAGATCAAGAGCCTCAATCTATAGAGCCTTTGTAACTCATATGTCAACCAAATCAATTACATTTTCCAAGAATAAGAAAACATAAAACCACAATATAGGTCAGGAACCAAATCATAAAGATCTCAATTCCAAGATGTAGAAATGATAAATGATCCAATAGAGACATCTGGAAAAGATCCAATAACAATGGGATATGAGTCACCAAGTTTTAGCAATCGGGGAAAACCTCAACTAACTTGTAGAACATGGAGAACCCACAAAAATAGCGAACCCTTGGACGCACACTACTCTTTAGGACTATATGATGTCTACAAAAAACCTTCAGGACTGTATGATGTCTAGAAAAAACCTTCAGGTTCGCTTAAAAAAATGATCTAAAACCAAGGAACACAACAAGAAACACAAAACTATTGAGTAACAAAAAACTAAGAAAAAATTGAAAGGGAAATATTTTTGGGTGATGCAAGATTTCCAATGACCCAAGGATGCTCCTGCATCAGACACCCCTAGTGAGAATAAAATATTCCATAAGAGAAAATTATGAATATTTAACAGGATGTGGGACATAAATCCCATGCTCACTCTTGATTTAAATATCCTCTTTGTTTGTAGCTTTCTATCTCTACACTTTTGCTCTATCTTTTGTCAGATCCATCAGCATAAAATACTCTACATGTACTCTAGCATATCTCACATCCGTACAAGATTGCTTTCCACTACCTCCTTTCTTTTTCACAATTTAATTACTTATATTACAAGCCTTCATCTGATTAGAAACCAAGGTATTTTTTTCTTCACTTTACCCTTCTTACAATGTGATACCAACTCATTTTTTGGTCTGCCTTCAAGATCGTTCTTCTAATCATTACCAACCTCTCTATTCTACTTCTCTGAGAAGTAACTTTTTAACATGATCAGATTCCTTTCACTTCTCCCCTCTTCTTCCTTCAAGTGAACCAAAGAAAACTTTTGTCCATCCTTCTCTATTGTGACCAAATTTATTTTTCACTCATGAATAGCTTCCCTATAAAATTTTCAAGGTCTACCCAATAGAACATGACAAGAAATCATAGATACCAAATCACAGAATACCTCATCTCTATACGATCCAATGTTGAAAGTCACCAAAAATTTATTTCACCTCTACCATGTGATAATATGAAAACCAACTTATCCCATAAGGACAAGGATGTTTAAATCTCTTCAATCCAAGCTTTTGCACCAGCTCTTCTAATACCAAATTATCAGTACTACCACTATCCATACCAAATCTACAATATTTACCTCTTTATTTGTAAAAATTCCTAAACAAATTCATCCTCTATAATAGTTCAAATTATTTCTCACTCAACATAATTATCCTAAGAATAAGAGATTCTCCTATCTCAAGTTCTTTCATACCTTCTGCAAGTACATTAGCAGTTTTCTTCTCATGTGCCACATGATTATGTGTACCCAAATTCTCACTAGATCCTTCTGAATATTGAAAATATATATGTCCTATGCCACCACATTTGAAACAAGTACCCTTGAACACCTTTCTACCATTTTCTCTCCTAAGTGTCCTCTGATCACGTTCTAACTCAATGTTTTTCTTCTCTTTTCCATTTCTACTTTCTTGCTTGTCCTTTCCTCTAGGGTTACCATGCCTTCTCTTTAACTTTTCATCTTCCCTCAATTCATATTGATAAGTAGATCCTCCACTGTAAAAATACTCAACATACTCATATCATCCTGAATATTAAATCACATACCATTAATATACCTAGATACCTTCTCCTTAGATACCTCTTGGTGTCTAGATCTTATTTTCATTTTATAGAACACTTCGGTTCATTCCTTCACACTCATGTCCTTCTGCTTCAAGTTATGAAATTTCTTGAACAATTCTAATTCATAATCCTCAGAAGATAATTTAGCCTTCAATCTAGAAACCATCACCTTCCATCTAGTGATTTTCATTTCACCATGTTCCTCTCTATCTTTCTATAATTCTTTCCACCATAAGGTAGCATGACCCTTCAACTTAGTCTATGCTAACCTAACCCTCTATGGATCTCTACTATCTTCAATCTCAAAGTAATATTTTAGCTCTCCAATCCAATCTATCAAATCCTCAGGATGTAATGAGCCAGTGAAAGTAGAAAAATCCATCGTATGTATTTTACTTACTAGTGCCATATCCCTCAACAACCTTTCTTCATTTGCGGGTATTTCAGCATCTACAGTCTCAAGATATTCATAAGCTTCCTCATATTTCTCTTCAATGTGAGGATTCCTTTGCAATCTAGTCAACACATTTGTGATCTCATTTTGGAAGTCCTCTATCATTTGTTCTATCCTTCTATTTTTAATCCTTCTAAGCGGCATCTTTCCAATCCTCAAGCAAAACTGCCTCATCTTTGATGATCTGATTACAAGTTGTTGATTTCCTCCCACTCAAAAATCTATCAAACACACTTGCACCTTGTCTCCAAATTGGTTATTTTTTCACCCTTTATATGCCTTCAGTAGTCTAAACAACTTTCTCAACCAACAACCATTTTCTTTGTGATCCCCTTGCGCAATTCCTCTACAATTGCAAGCCAGATACACGCTCTGCCACCCAACAAAAAATATTACTAGGGCTTTGCAATCTCAGGAACTTGATCTACTAACACTGTAACATCAACCTTTCTCTGATACCATCTGATACAGTCATGTCTGAAGTTTCTCCAATGGAGATGGTCCAACCATGCAAAAAGAGTAAATACAGCAAAAACAACCAACTCAGAAATAAGAATAGAAAATCAACATGCTATAACATATCTTTGCATTATCATAGAATCATATATTTACATCACATTGGCCTAAAACATTTAGATTACAAACTTTCAACTTACATGCCTGATTATAACATAAATCTACATCTAAATCCTAATGCTAACCTTCCAAGGTTATCTCCTAAGAAATTTCCCTAACAAAGATCAAGAGCCTCAATATATAGAGCCTTCGCAACTCATAAGTTGGCCAGATCAATTACATTTTCCTAGAATAAGAAAATGTAATACCGCAATATAGGTAAGGACCCAAATTATAAAGATATCAATTCCAAGATGTAGAAATGACATGTGATCCAAGAGAGATGTTGGCTAAATATCCAAGAACAATGGGATATGATTCACCAAGCTTCATCAACTGGGAAATTGCTTCACGAGATCGGAAAACCTTAATTGACCATTAATCTTTAATATATCCATAATGAAATATCCAAATGAAGAGAAATCTCATACATAGGTAAAAAAAAATTTATCCATAACAAACCCTCAAGTTCATAGTAGAAAATGATTTAAAACTAAGGAGCATAACAAGAAACACAGAACTGCTAACTGAAAATAATCTAAGAACGAACTGAAAGGGAAATATTTTTGGGTGATGGAAGATTGTCAATGACCCAAGAATTCTCCTACATAAATTCAAGAAGGAAAGTCCATGATTTTATGGAACCAACTATGCATTGTGGAAAAATTGCATGATTGTACATCTTAGATGCATTAATGAAGATTTTTGGAGGATTACAAATAATTCATACAACCCTCCTCAAAACCACACAACTCCTAATGAGATAAATGAGGCCAAGGATTTAGGGAAAAGGAATCTTTTTTAAGTGCACAGACTGGTGCAGAGATGACTAATGTCATGGAATTGGAGATAGCCCATCAGATATGGGAGAATTTGGAAATTCTCTATGAAGGAGACACATCAATAAAGATGGCCAAGTTGTAGATCTCTAAGGGAAAATATGAAGCCATGAAGATGAATGAACATGAAAAAATTTCATCCTATATATGCTATAGATAAATGAGATGGTGTGTGTCATTAGATGTGTTGGAGTTACACTTGATTTAGATGAGATTGTTGCATAGATTCCTAAATATTTGTCTCCGACCTATGACAACAAGGTTGAAAATATTGAAGAAATAAGGACAGTGACAACTGTGACAAGGTAAAACCTAGTTGTAAATATTACAACCTTTAAATTTAGTGTATTAGGTGGAACACTTCCCAAGACTGAGACATCATTCAAAGCTAGTATGACTGGTAAGGACATGCATAAATAATATTTGGCTGAGAGATCTACAAGGAGAATGAAAAGATGTGAGAAATAGCTAAAAGAAATGGAAAAGGAAGACAAAGATCTTGAAGAGTTGCAAGAAAATTTTGCAAAAAGAGTACAATATAGATCTCATGATACTAGTAAGTATAAAGGAAATCTTCCTTTTAAATTATTTTCATGTGGTAAAGTAGGACATTTTGCATCTAGATTTCCTAATATAATTCCCAAGTATAAGTATGAGCCTAATACTAGAGAAAGGAAGTGTTATTATTCTCTTGATGGTGATGGTGATGATGATGATGATGATGATGATGATGTTACTAATGATTGATCTAATGAAGCTAACAAGGATGATATTGAAATCATATTAATTTCAATTAAGGAAGATGATTATCCTATGAATGATATTGTAATGACTTCTAGTTCTACTAAATATGTTGTTGAAGAGAAAGATCTAGCCGCTCAAGTTGTTAAGGAAGATAAGTGGGTGATTGACAATGGATGATCATCACATGACTAGTGAAATGAGTGAGATTGTAAGATTTGAGAGGTATGGTTTTGGCAAAGTGAAATGGGGTGACAAATCTGGTGGTAAGATCAGAGGTAGAGGTTCAATTACTTTGGATGGTAAAAATAAAATTGATGATGTATTGTATGTAGAAGGTTTGAGACATAATCTTCTTAGTGCTAGTTAGATTATGGATAAAGGATATGGACTGCATTTCAAGGACAATATGTGTAATATCTTGAATGATTATGGAAAGGAGATTACTATTGAATCTAGGGCAAGAGGTAATATATTTATTTTAAATAGTGGTCAAAAGAATTGTTTGATTGCATAGATAGATGAAATCTAGTTATCACATAAGAGATTGTGTCATGTGAACTTTGACAATATTGTTGCTATAAGTTTAACTTCTTCTATGACATATTTTCCTAGGATTAAAAATCCTACTAATAGTTTTTTCAAGGAATGTTATTTGGGAAAGAAAAAAAGAGCTACTTTTCACTCCAAGAAATAAAATTCAAATGGTTTTCTTGATCTTGTTCATACTAATTTGTGTATCCCTAACAAGACAAGAAGCTGGCAAGGTGACCTATAATTTATGCTACTAATTGATGATTACTCAAGGATGATATTGGTGACTTTCTTCAAGGATAAAGCTAAATATTTTGATGAGTTTAAGGATTTGAAGGAAAAGGTGGCTAATGAGACAACTATGAAGTTGAAGAAGCTGAGATTAGATAGAGGTGGAGAGTTTACATAAAATGAGCTCAACATATACTGTGAGCTTCATGGAATTGGGAGATAGTTATCTGCTCCTAGAAATCCATAACAGAATGGTGTAGCAGAGAAAAATAACACATCTATCCTAGAGATTGCAAGGACCATGATGCTTGAAATAAATATTCCCCAGATGTTTTAGAGAGAAGCTATAAGCACTGCAATATACACTCTTAACCAAGTATAGATCAAACATGGAACTGGTAAGACATGTTATGAACTTTTTTGTGGTCATATGCCTACTGCCAAGTATTTAAACATTTTTGGTAGTTGATTTTGATCAAGAGAGATGAAGACATAGTAAAGTTTGCAAGCAGTGATGAAGGTATGCTCCTTGGTTATATTCTACCAAAAGTAAAGCATATAGGTGCTATTAAAAAAGGTTGAAAAGTTAGTGGAAAAGATAAATGTTAAAGTGAATGAAAGTCTATAGATTTGGAAAGGTTTGATGATTGTGGAGATCTAAAGGATAGTAATGATCAAAGTCAACATTAGAAAGTGGAGAACAAAGTCCAAGTGTGATAGAAAGTGCAGAAGATAGAGCCTACACAAGTGGAGAAGAAGACGAAGTTCAAAAGTTAGAGACAAGGAAGAAGACTCCAAGGAATGCAAGATTGAATCACAATAAAGGATGGTCATTGGTGATAGGAACAAGGGAGTTCAGACAAGAATAAGGATTTTAAAAGATCATATTTGCCTAATATCAAAGGTTGAGACAATTGAGGATGAATGGTTTAGGTCTATTAAGGAATAAATTACAATTACAAATAACCATGTGGAAAAACTCATGATTAGAGAAGCTAAATTTGAGGCATTGTTTGAAGGAGAGAATAATGGTGTCAGACTTGAGAAAGGAGAATGCTCCATGTGTGGTTAAGACAAGCCTAAAGCTAAAAGACAAAGGAACAAGACAAAGAAGAAGAATAAGGATAATGATCAGAAGAACAAGTTAAACAAGAGAGATAGGGGTAAAAAGAAGAACAAGGCTAGAAAGAGGAACAAGAACAAGAAGACTTTGGGAAGACAACCTAAACCTCAAAAATTCAATTGTAAGTGTTTTTATTGTGGAAATTGTGTACATAGAGCCTCAGATTGCAGAAGTAAAAATCACTTTCTAGGATGTAAAATAAAAAATCATGTCTCAAGTTTACTAAATGGTGTTAGAAGGATAAATGATATTGTCACAAGGGAAATAGGTAGATGTTCATGTACCATGATGAGGAATGATGACAATAAGAATAAGATTGGCATATGTCTCAGATGCAATATATCTACACAGATTGAAAAATACTACAGAGACATACAATTAGATGAGTATGGTCTAGAGACAATGGACAAGATTATGCAAGAAAATGTCAGAGGTATACAAAAAGAGGATGAAGGAAAGAAGAAGGATAAGAAAGCTGGAAAGAGACAAAAGCATAGAAACAAGGTCAAGAGAAAGAAAAGAAAGGATATTGTCAGAAATGAGTCTACTCTTGTAGGAAAGTTAGGGGTCATTACCCCTCTTCATTAGAACTAACATGCAAGATATTGCATTAGTCTAGCATGATCTAAAGAAGAATATTACAACTGGATTGATGTATGGAGGCTACTACTCTGGGGGAGTATTAAGCATGGTAAGGAAGATATGCTTGATTAGTAGTTAGATGTATTTCATGGACCAGAGAAGGTAATACACTTTTTTTATTGATGTCAAAGGGGCGGAGATATCAGATGTGAAAAAAAATTAGGTGTGAAGATCAGGTCAAACAATCTGGGAGAGAGAAAATCTAAAGAAAGAGAGAAGAGTAGTGAAGAGAAAGTTCATATACTTGCCCATAAGAAAGATTTTTTATCCCAAAAGAGTAGTGTACATCCAAGGGGGATAAATTGAAGGAGGGAAGAGCATGTAATCATATTGGAATCATGGCAATTTTTTCCTAGGGGAGGAGTGACAGAGCAAAAATTAGGTAGCAGAGAAGAGTTAGAGAGACTCCAAAATATATTGTGGATATTATTGGTATTACTATTGGTTTCTAATTGCATTATTGATTTTCCCCTCACATATTTCCAAAAATTCCAAAGGGGGAGATTTTTGGAAATTTGGATGTTTTTTCATTGATGTCAACATGTCTATTATGTTGTTTGGATGTCTAGTGTACAATTTGGATGTTTTTTATATCTGTTATACAGTTTGTATGTCAGATATGCAATTTTTCCAGTAACACAGAATGTTTAGATGAATGGTGAAGGAATGTTATAGAGAAGATGAGGAGTCACATACCTCATGGGATTATGTAGAGTTTTTCTACATGGTTCATGTCAAGTTTGATTTGGTGACATGATGATTTGATCAATCTATGGTGTCATAGATGAAGACTAGTTATTTTACTGTTTGCCAGTGTAATGGAGCTACAGAGAATAACTTCGAGCATGTACTCAAGGTGATATATTTGGTTTTGAGACTAGGAATGTGTTAAGGATGTAGAAATGTGTATATCATTCAAAGGATTTTTTTTATTTTGATGGTCTGCAAGAGAATTACAAGTATTTTAGTTGGGGGTAATGGTGTTCTTGAGGTTTGGCATGAGATGTTGACATATCTGATAAGTGTGATCAATTTGATTATTGTTTTGAGCTTAATGATGCCTAAGGATGATCTAGGATTATGTGCTTGATGAGTTGGAATCTTACATTGATCAAGGTGACCAAGTTTAATGAATTTGAAGATTTTTTTAATTTTCTTATCCAACATGTCAAGAAAAATTGATTAAATAGTTTATAAGAGATTGGTAAAACATTTAGGGGTGCGATTATGATCTTGAGGTTTTTGTGAATGATCTAAGAAATTTTTGGAAAGAACATAGTGATCTTGATGGTTGATTTTGGTGCTAAGATCTGAATGTTTAAGGATTATGTATTACTGACCTAGTTCTTGATAAATATGGTGGATTAGGGTTTAATTTGTGTTGTTGTATGTGTGCTAGTTTTTGGAAGATTGAAAAAGGTAGAGGTTGCTAGTGAAGCACTTTTACAAATCTAATGTAGGTTGGATTTCTCATTTGAGTGTGACAAAGAGAATTGCAGCAAGGGATCTGACTGTACTGAAATGGAACTAACCAAGGTATAGATAGATGTTATTATATAGTTCATGAATTCTCAAATCGGTCTCTAAATTGTGATTGTAAGTCACTAATACTTATTTAGGGCTGTATCCCAAGGTGAATTGAGTAGTGAACTCTAAGAAGTGATCTTGAATTCATGTGCATTCCCCATATTGTAATATATCTATACTTCTAACAAGGTACTAGTCTTATTATGGGTATCATCTCTGCTGTGGTTTTCACCCTAGTTTGGGTTTCCACGATAAGAATATTTATGTTATGTGGTGTTGATGTTTTCTGATTTTTGTTTATATGATTTACATTTTGCTAATCAATAATAAAGGTTAAAGTGTTAAATGGTTGCAAGTTTTAGAGGTTTAAGGGTTTGAAGGTTTAAGTGTTTTGGAAGAAACTGATTCACCCCCCCCCNGGAAGAAACTGATTCCCCCCCCCCCCCCCCTCCCTTCCCTTAGTTTTTTTTGCCTATTTCCTATAGATGTGTGCTCCAATAACTTGTTATCTTCTAGTTGGTTCCTCAACATTTATCCCTTGTACTTCAACAACTTGTGTAAGTTTGAGATTTTAGCGTGGTGAGAGAATGGAAAAATTAATAGGAACTTGTGATAATTCTAGATCAATTTGAATTGTGTCCTTTTCCATGAATTCTTTTATTTCCTTGGTAGTGTCTCTTGCCTTTCCCTTTTCTCTCTTCTCCTTTACCACTACCACCTTAATATCATCTGCTTCCTTGGGACCTTTTGCTAATGGTGGCCACTGATCAAGTGGTTGAATAACCTCTACCTATTTTTATTTTCCCTTGTCTACTTGCTTCTCTATCAACTTCTCTTTCTTTTTCTTCTCTTTCATGGATTCCTTCTCTACTTCTTCTTGTCGTATTCAGACCTTAGGAACTTTCATCACATCAATTTTAGGAACATCTTGATCATTTATTTCTTCTCATTGTTCCACTTCCATATCTTTAGGAGCATCACCTATAGGTAAACCAAATTTAGGTACTTAAGTGCTTGCACCTTGATCTTTTGGATTAACTTCATATTGGTTTCTTTCAAGGTATTCTCGCATGATCTTTTCTATCTCATCATACACTTCCTTTTTTTTTCCCAGCATTATCTGATTCATTGTTATTTTCTTCTAAACTCCTTGTCTGTATCCTTAAGAATTTCTTTCACTTCCTCAACTGATATGATCAGACAGATATCTACTAAAAAAATTTCTCTTAGCCTCTTATCCTCTTCTAATGCCTATGACATCCTTGCATCTAAGATTTTATACAAGATTTTTGGAAATTCAGATGCAACTTCAATAAGAGCCTTCTTGAATCTATATAAATATCCAACCACAGCCTCTTCAACTATGCTCTTCTCCTTATCATCAAACATGTCAAAAAAATTTAATACTATCTTCAGATTACCATGTGTGTATGAGGAAATATTCAACTTGATGGGATCAAGCTTAAACATGTAAACATTAGTGGGATAACACATGAAAAGATCTAAAAAATGAAATAAGCATGAAATAACATGATAACACTCATAACATCAGATTGAGCTAAAATAAGTTGCACCCTATAAAAGACTTATTAGATTTTCTCAAAAAGAAGGATTGTGCATGTTCTCTCTCAAAACACAACTAACTAATCCCCAAGTAAAATTCTTGATGAGTATGAATGAACAACTAAGATGCAAGAATGATGGATGGAGGAAGGATTCAAGAGCTAATATGGAGCAACTAGTCTCAAAAACCTCCCAAGATGATGATCTTAAACTAATAATGATATAAAAATTCAAGATACAAGATTGATTCAATTACCAGATTGATCCTAACATGTGATATCTAATTGAATTAACAAAGAACTAAGAGCATGAAAACAAACTATGCAATTCTAGAGCTAAATTAGCATGATAACAATGCACAATTGAGAGATGAAATGTGAGAGAAGGCCTCTATTTATAGATTTTTGGAAGGAGGAGAAAGGCTTTGATGAGGTGGCACCTATGTGGCATCCACATAGGAGCCACATAAGGGACACATAAGATAAGAGGAGAGGTAAATTTGAGCATTTAATGCTTTTCAACACTCAAGGTTGCTCACACATTTGTGAGAAACCTTGGAGAAAGGAGTGGGGGACAAGGTTGTAAGAGAATTTAAGAGAGTTGGGTGGCTCTCTTGGGAAGAGTTTCTCACACATGTGTGATCATTCCATTAGGACTAAAAAGGTTATGAATCACCTTTTAAGTAGGATTAGTGGGTGATTAAGTGGGAAGGTAGGTTTAGCAAGTGGGATAGGTAGGAGTAGGGTAGGCTTATATATTGGATTATTATGTCTCTAGGTTAGGTTTAGATTATTATTAAAATTAGATTTGAATTAATCATAGGTTTAGAGGAAATAGGAATGTGAGGGAACTTTATTAAATATGAATTTATTAAAAGGGGTTTTTTGTGAGGCAAATGAGGCAAATGTATTTAAATTGAATACATTGGGATAGTATTTAGATTGTATTTAAATACTTAGAAGGGGAATTGTTCAATTGATTAAATTAAATAGTTAGATGAATATATAATAAATATTAATTTAATTAATATTTTGGATGTCTATATTTTTTCCCTCTTTAATGGAGTGCAGCAAGTGGCTTTGCATCAAAGAAAAGAAAAATAAGTTTCCCCAAAAGAAGTTAGATATCTAGGAGTTGTGCCAGAGTGACAAGGATACGAGGTTGTGCCCCCTCGAGCAAATAATGCAACAAACAAAGCATTATGGAATTTTCTCAAAAAAGGACACAAATAGGAGAGAAAAGAAAGAAAGAAAGAAGGGACTTAAAGATGGGAGGGGTTGCATGTGAATAAATATAAGCCTTTCTCAAAAGAAAAATGATATCATGAATCTAATGTAACTAATGGGACTTGGGGATTAAATTATGTTAATGTTTGAAAGCACACCCTAGTTTGATATAGGAACGCTAGAGACCTTCCAAGGTTACTAGGAATGCAAGGCCTTGTCACCAATGTTGCATAGCACTAAAGAAACAAGCATGCAAGGATTGCCCCAACATCACACATGAGTCTCGATAGATTCAAGGGGGAACGATGCTAAGGAACCCACAAACATGCACACAAAAATAAAAATATCAAGACCTTGCCCCCAGTTTTACCATTCACAACACACCATGATATAAAGGATCATGGCGACAATGAGGAGGTAAAACAAGGAAGCTCAAAAGATAAACAAAGATCCAAAAATACCAAAGAAACAACAAGTATCTCATGTACCTTTTTCCATAGGGAGGATGATGGATTGATGAGTGATTTGATTTGGTCTGATATGAGGAAGGATGCATCCTGCAAAGATAGATGATGGATTGCTAAATTAGGATTCCTTATGACAAGAGACAAGAAAGACACGCAAAACTTGAAGGGTATAAGGGATGATTGTTGAAGTGCTAGATGGATAGGGACAATGGCCATGACGACACAAGGACTGGATAACAAAAAGTATGGGATCTAAAATCACATGTGTACAAATGATCCTACGTGAAGACATGATCGACACTATGTACACAACACTAATTATAATATGTACAAGGGCTTGGGATGATGGATGAGATGATGGGGATGCGCATGATGTTGCCCCAGTCAAGCTAAAAATCCAAGATGGATGGATCATGGATGGGTGTTCTTGATGTGGGAATGATGTACCTAAAGAAACACAGGGATTTGGAAGGATGCATCCCAATGATGATGATTACATTGTGATACTTGCAAAAAGCTTGGGAACAAGAAAAAGGGTGTGATTGAATGGGCTGATTGATTTTTTTATTTTTGGATAGTTCGAGGAGATGGATAAGATTTTCATGGGTTGGTAGATTTCAAGGAGCATTGGGATAGGAATAGATAGAATTAGGTGCATGGGGATATCCTAGAGATAGATACCAATGACAAGAGATGTAGGAGGTATGGAGACATGGAGGAGGTGCTAGAGGGGGGATGTGGAAGCATTAAAAAATAAGGGTTGATGGATGGAAGGATTTGGATGAATGAATGGAGGAAGATAAGGATTGGGAGGTAAAATGATTGGATATGATAGGTGGATGGGAGATGAAAGGATTATGAATGAAGGTAAGTGATGGGAGATGCAAGGTGGATATGATAAGGTCTCCAAGGAATATGTCACCAAGGAATAAAATGCATCCACTTAGGATATCTTATGCATGAGGAGCCTTTTAGGAGGGGTACAATGGAATGGAAGAGAGGAAAACAAGATGATGGAAGATAATATGGTGGTTGAAGGATGGAGGGGGATGGAACATGGGATGGTGAAAAGGTAGGGATGATAGGTGGATGAGAAGGATGATGCATAAATGAATGTCAACAGGTTTCCAAAAGCATGTATACATTTTAGTTTTTTTTTTAGCAGGATCCCAAGATGGATGGAGGAGGTCAAATAGATAAGATATGATAGGTATGGTAGAAAGTGAGATGGAGGAAGTGATGGATGGTGGATATAAGGACTTTCCCCCAAGTGTGGAAATAAATTTGATGAAGGGATTATGCATGATTCCAATTTCCAGGTTTTCATCATGGTACTTGTCCAAGGCGCTTGTTTGACAAATTTTCACCATTAGACATGTATTTCTCTTTACTTTTTTTTCTTCTTTTTGGGACTTTTTGACTTTTTGGAGGGGATTTTAAGGATGTAATGAGAAAAAGGACATAGATGGAGGACTTCAAGCATCAAGTTCAATATGGAGGTAATAGGAGCCCATTTGGAGTGATTGCTAAATGTTGGTACAACCTTATTTGGGATGAGTATCTTTATGCAATGACATGGATGAGATGGTTATGATGGGGGGTATATGTGGGGTAGGAGATATGGTGATTGCAAGTGCTTGGGTGAAATGATAGAAAGTGAGTGTGATAAGGGGATGTTTTCAGGACCAACATTGGCACATGTTGTGAGGAGTGTGGAAAGAATGGATGTGAAGTGGATGGTACATGTGGAGATGATGGATGAATCATGGTAGGTGGTTTTAAGACATAAGGACCCAAAATAGATTTAGGGAATGGAGGACAAGAATGTGGAGATGGAGGATTAGAAAATTTGGATGACATTGTGGATTTTTCTTTTAGATGAATTTCATCTTTTTTCTTAGGGATCCACATAGTTTTTGCTTTTTCTTTTGCTTTGGTGGGCCCTTGTAGCCTATGGGATGTAGTGCAATTTTTGATAGAATTTTTCTTTGCTTGAGCATTTCTTTTGTAGTGGACATGATAATATTTAGATTGTGGATCTTTATCTTTATGCATTTTTAATTTGGCATCTAAATTATAGCGAGTAGCATTGGAAGGAATATGAGAAGTTGTATGAGATGGGGGAAATATGGATGGAGTGGTGGAGGTGGGATGGTGAATGAGGCATGTGGGTGTGTGCATTTGTTGATCTTGATTGGGAATATAGGGGGTGGGATATTTTATATGGTGTTGGTGGATGGAGGAACGAGTGGGATAAGATGGAGGATGGAATTTTGGGATATAAGGGCCCAAAATGGATTTAGTATGTGGAGGATATGCAATGGTGTATTTTGGGACATAGGGGCCCAAAATGAATTTAGAGGATAAAGGAGGAATGTGGTAGGTTGTCTTGGGATTCAATGATGGAGGATGAGGGATGGCATTAAATGTTTTTGAGGAATGATGGGAAGATGCAATAGTGGGTTAGAAAGCACGCTTGAATTTTTCATTAGTCATACAAATATTTTTGGATAAAGGGCCTCAAGATGTGAAACCAAGACCACAAGATTGTGGATGTTTTTTGACATGGATGGGATCCAAGGTACCTTTCTCATTTAGGCCTAAGCCTTTACCTTCATAATTCAATTTTTTGAGAATTTGATCCAAGATAGGATACTTCCCTCTTAGGGAACAAGGTGTGAGTCCATTATTAGGAGGAATGTAAATGGTGGACATGAAATTTATTTCTTCTTCCTCAAGTGAAGCACAATGGATGAATATAAGTAACCCAAGGGGATAGAGTGATGGTGTTTTGATAATTTGGATTGGAGGCAATAAAGGACCATGAAGTGGAGGATATGAGATGCTATGATCTTGACTTAGATGGGGTAATAGATCTTGAGATGAAGTAGGTATAATGGAAAGATCTTGATTGGGAAGAGTGGATGATAATGGATCATGAGGTGGATTGGGTGACAATAATGGGTCATGTAATAGAGAAAGTGGGATGGTAGGATCTTGATTTAGGTCAATGGATATTTCAACATGTTTTTGGGCAAGATCTTGACATGATTGGATTGACATGGATGGTATTATGGGGGATGTATGGATTCTTTAGATGGAGGGTGTAGAAGGTTGGGAGATTCTTTACTTAGGATAGAGGGAAGCTAGGTGGACTCATGAGATTCATTGGATGGGGTGTAAATAATGTCAAGAGGATAATATGGAGATGGGGATAGGGTGGGTTCAACAGATGGAAATAACCCCAAAACTTACTATCTCAGTCAGGAGCAATACTCTGAGGTAACCCATGAAATCTCACAATCTCTTTGAAAAATAATTTAGCTACATAAATAGCATCTGATGTCTACTTACAAGGAATGAAATGTGAAATTTTAGAATACGTATCCACCCCAAAAATATAGAATCATTACCTCGTTGAGTCTTAGGCAAGCCAAGGAAAAAATCCATGATATTATATTCCCAAGGTCTATTAGGAATAGGTAATGGTGTATACAATCTAGTATTCTGACTCACTCCTTTATCCACTTGACAAACTCTACAACTCTTCACAAATTTCTAAATATCCTTATACTTTTGAAAGCCAAAATATTTCTCCTTAATCAAACTCAAGGTCTTATCAATACCAAAGTGCCCTACAAGTCCACCACTATGTTTCTCCTTGAAAAGCTTAATCCTCATTGATCCTCTTGGTATACATAACTAAGTGCCTTTAAACAACATACCTTCCTAAATGAAATAATCAATCCACTTACTCTACTGATCAATGTAAAATTCGTTACATACCTTTAAGGTTATGCAAAATCAATATCAATCCTATACATATTCTTAAATTTATCAAAGCCAAGAACTTCCACTCTCATATCTTTGAAAAAAATCCTTCTTCTTCTCAAAGCATCTATCAAGGCTTGAACAATAGCATAAAATTCTTGATCATACACTGAATATTTCTTCTTAGCATCATTCAATTTCTCACTACAAAAGGCAATAGGTTGGTCAAAAGTTGCATTCCCTAAGAAGGAAACGCATTACAAATATAGGTCCTGACCAAAACATATCAACAATCCATGATCGGTAAAATAAACAACAGACATCATAGGGAACAATCCTCCAATGAATAAATAACCATGTGCTAAGATTGTAATGGCTAAAAATCCAAGAATCCTGAGCGCAACACAAATAATGTAGGTGTCAAGATCGGAGAATCCCCAAAGGAGATGCCCAACCTCATTGCTAATAATAAACAATAGAAATATTCAGAGATGCCGCAAAATCCATATATATTCATCAAATAAATAAGTACATGTTGAGTTGTGAGGACTTCATGGTTATGGATGATTACAATCATAAAATATGCTCTCAATATTCATGCTAAGCTTCTAACTGATCATCCTAACTTTCTTTTTTCCCTCTTCTATACGATCTACTGACTATAAAAATCAATTGCACAACAGTTCCACCAAAAGTTACATTCCCCAAGAAGGAAACATATTACAAATATAGGTCCTAACAAAAACATATCAATGATCCATGATCGGTAAAATAAATAAGAGAGACCATAGGGAATAATCCTCCAAGGAATAAATAACCACACGCTAAGATCACAATGGCTAATAATCCAAGAATCTTGAGCGCAACACAAATCTCTAGAAGATCCTTGTTGATCATGATTATGTTACCCATGATCAAAAGGAGAAGGAAATCTCAATGCTCGATCAACATAAGGATATGTAATCATAGGAGAATGATCTATGAATGTTCCAGAATAGGAAATTATGAATGCAACACTAACTCAAAAGGGATCGTGACCGAAACTAAACTCTACCAATTAGAAAATAAAATTTCTATAGAAAAGAACATAATATAGGATAGCTCATAAACCCAAGATACTCCTGCATCAGTTGATGTTAGAAGGGACTACTCCTTAGGGGGGGAATTTAGAGGAAAAGAAAGGTGTTTCAAGTAAGTGACCTATGTGGCACCTTTGGCATTCTTTTCAAAGGGGGAGAAGATCATAGAAGATTAATTCATCATGAAAGTGGGGAGAAGATCATAGAAGATTAATTCATCATGAAAGTGGGGAGAAGATTGAAGTGTTGAGAAGAGAAGAGAAGAGAAGAGAAGAGAAAGTCGGGTAATGGGAGAAGATCAGAGGAAGTCTCTAGTACTATAAGTTCATTATGATGTTTCCATTAATTTTGGTGTTTCCATCAATGACAAAGGGGGAGATTGTTTTCATAACTAATGTAGTGCTTTATTGAGTGTTGAATGATACAGGTTTTATAATATGAAGATCAGTTATTGTGTTGTCATTGATGTCAACTTCATGTTGTGTTTGTTGACAATGTTCTTAATGTTCTGCCAAGAATGAGTAGAGATGAATTATGTCTTGCATTAAGTGTTGGAGTGTGTGATTTTTGTTAGAGACTCATGGATGTCTCTAGATGCATTATTTATAATCATGTAAGCTAGAAACAACAATAGAGAAAGTTATGATTGATTGAAGGGAAATTTGGTGCAGGAGCACCTAGAACACAAGAATATCATGAGTTAAAAATGGGATGGTATAATTTTTTGAGTTAAAAATATCTTTAATATTTATTTTTATGTTATTTCAAATCAAAGTTGTAAAGGCTATGCAAGCCATTTGTAATAGTTGTCAAAGTTATGCTTACAGGTCCTAGTTTGGTCAAAAAGGTCAAATTGTATAAAGAAACCCATGGAAGGGTAATTTGATGTGATGAGTCATTAATATTCCAGTATTAAATTCTTATAAGGTTTTCATCACCAAGTTGTTAGGTAATTTGGGTTCAAAATGCAAAATTGCATAAAAGATGTAAAAGTGCAATATTGCAAAATTACAATTTTGAAATGTTGCACCAAAAATGTTGTAAAATGGTATTTAATAGGTCAAGATGTGGTTCAAGTAGTTTGGAACCATCAAGAAGTTTTATAAAAGGTCATGAATAGGTTGAATGCAGGGCATTGGTGTCAAGGTTAGAAACTTTGTCATAACAGCAGCAGTTATAATTCTGAATATCACCATTCTTGGTGATATTCATGAGGCTTTGTGGTTCATCCTAAGGAGGTATCAAAGTTTATATGGGTGAGGAATAATTTAGACACACCATCAAAGTAATTTTTAAATTATTTTGATGAATATTGAATGAGTTTTTGTTGTTTGATTAAAGACAATGTTAACAGTTCCTGTAAATAGTATGTCTCCCTATGTTTCTTTACATTTTTGTATATGATATTGGATTGAGTGGACCCTCCAAATTATTTGAATATTTAATAAAATTAGTCTACTTTTTTTTAAAAAAAATTCAAGAATTTTCCATAAAATATAGAAGAAGATCCATTGAGTTTTGTAAAAAATGGGCTTAAACCTTCTGTCACTGACCTATCAACAAGGGTTTGTTAATAACTTTGAATCTAACCCATGAAAAAATCTCATTCTTGGATATTTTGTTAGTAGATTCATATTATTTGAAATTAATTTGGTTTCATAAGGGTTAATTATGTATTGATTAGGTTTCTTGATGCCCTAGTGGACAGAACTCAGGAAATGTGTGTGTTTCGACAATGTTGACCAAGTTTTGATTGATTGACAAATAGTCGGTGATTAAAAGCATTGAAAAATGATTATTAATGAAAGGAATAGAATTTTAGGTGACCAATTTTATATGATAGATTTTTTTGGATAAAGTATTGGTTTGAAGAAATAATTAGTTAATGGCATTTACTGTGAACAGTCACTTCATTGTTTTCCTATGTTGTGTTTACAAGTTTTTGCAGAGACCTAGAAGGAAGATATGATCAAAAGGGGAGAAAAATATCCATATAACATAAAGGTAGAAGGACCTTGAAGGACAATTTATATTATTTGAAAGCACTTTGAGTTCATATTTAATTGTTTATGGAGGACAGTCTGATAATGACAGTCCATGTCAAGTCAATAATTGTTTGCATGAGTTGGAATTGGTTCAATAGTAATCTAGATATGAAATATGTTTATTAATGATTTATTGTTATTTTCAAGATAAGGAAGGATTACATAAGTGATTTGGTTGAAGGGTTTTGTTAAGTTAAAGTATAGTAATAGATTTAAGGATAGTGAACCTCCCTATGTACTGTGATTACACATATTGTGTCTAAGGTGTAAAGATAATATATACTATTGTTGAATAGTGATCTTGAAGAGGATTGACAGACCTATCATGTATCCCTATTCTATTGATTATATTGATGAAGAAACTAATTGTGTTGTCTCTACTGGATTATTTTCATGCTGAACTATGGATGGATCTATAGGATCCTATGTGTTGATTGGTTTCTATTTTCCTTTGCATCACAATTGGGCAGACAGAAGAACAGATAGTGACTAACAGTGAATGATTTGAGTGTTCTATCAAATTGGTATAGATCCAAGTGTTGTTTTCATGATATGTTCACCTTGAATAGGATTTTTTATTAATCCTATAATTACAAAAGGATTGGAGTACCACAAGGTGTAGCTTCATTTGATAGAAGATCGCTCTATGCAAGTTAGTAAAATGTTTGAATAGGTTTGAGCATTTGATGTTAGATCGGTGAGAAGTGATGATGTGATTGGTTGCAGTGAATGTTTTTGTGATCCCGATGTCAAGTTGACATGGCATGATATAATTTTAATGATTAATTACTATTTTATTGATCAAGGTGATCAAATTTAATCAAGTTTTGGAAGCGTGTTGAACAAGTCAAAAAGGTTTGACTATTCTTGATTTAAATTGATGTGTGATGGATTTGAAGGTCGGCCTGAAGTTGTAATTGAATGTTCTAGATTGGTAATATATTTTAGGGTTCAAGGATTGAGTGGTAAAGATATTAATACATTTTTAAAGTGATTAAATGCCCTAATGGACATGTAATGATTAAATATGTAAATTAATGCTTTATGCAAGTGTAGATCATGGATGCAAAGATGTGATCGAGTGAAGATAAAAGATAGTATGTAAGAATTAGAAGTGTTGTGCTTAACTGGATTTAAACAAGAAAAGGAGGTATGTTATACCAAAATTATTGTACTTATTGATTCCTAACAATTTTTGCAAGAAAATCCCTTAACCACGTAGAATTTAATAGGTCTGATTTGTAAATCCTTTAAAAAGGTGGCTCTTTAACTAGGGTCTGAAATCCTTTAACAAGGTTACTCCTAATAGGATAAATCTCCTAACAAGGCTAGAGGTAAATCCCTTAACTGGGTGACTCCTAACAAGGTCTGCTCCTAACCAGGCATCATTGTAAGCTTCTAACAGGGCTAGGCCTTTAACAAGGTGCATTTGAGAAGAGTAAAAATATTTGTGGGTGCTAATCCCCACCGTGGTGTTCACCCTTAGTTAGGATTTCCACAATAAAATACTGGTGTTACTTTGTTGCATGTGTGGATGATTGTTTGGTTACTTTGTTTATAGCATGCGTAAGGTTTAAATTTGATGAATGTGGTTTATGGTGTTAAATGAATTGTGAAAATTTTCAGATATGATAGATTACTAATTCATCCCCCTCTCATTAATCTTGGACCTTATAGTATTAAAAATCTCTGCATTTAATCTTGGCCAACTTGGAGAATATTGTTAGTGCTTGTGAAGGATATAAATGAAAGGTCAAATCAATTCAAATTATTAGAAGTTATGTTTAGTTGTGTAGTGTTGATAAGGGCACAAATAAAAGCTTAATGCATACTAGAAGGAATGAGTCAAAGGTATCTATATTTGAATAAGCCCCAAATTATACCAGAAGTAGTAAGATAGATTTTTGATGGTGTAATTGTGTTTTGGTGTATGCTTAACTATATTCATAATATTATGAGTTTTTATTCTCCTTCTATACTTGTGTTTTTATTCTTAAGGAGTAATGAAATTCCTTTGGTTTTAGTCATAAAACTATTTTTTTGTAGGGTTGTTGCTTCCTTCAGTTGATGCCCTAAAATAAATTTGTAATACTATTTTATATTGTGATATTTCTCATCGTTTCTCCCTTGTCAGATTTTCCATGTAAATATGGTGTCTTCATGTGCAATTGTGTTGAATTCTTTTATTTTCATTGTTTTTTTTGTTTTTTTTGTTTGTTTGTTTTTTTATCGGTAAAAGCCCAATGCCAAATAATTTATTAGTATAAGTAATGAATAGTACAACCCCGTTTAGTGCGGGTACTTGTAGGAAAGAACGAGGTTAAGAAAACCTCCAGCCTTGCCTGGGACCTAGGTCTAGAAAGATACATAATCAGATTTAAGGAGGCATTCCTCCTTATTACATTTCACAGACAGATGTTTACATAATCATATTTAAGGAGGCATTCCTCCTATATTAGTTCATATACAATGCTATGTTCCCTCTTCAAGGAAAGTATATGTGGACATAATACATTGATTTCTTTTCACAAATACAATTTGTTAAATCAAAAGCGTATGCCCTCCATGTAGATCAATCTGACTATGTGGAAGGTGATTTTCCTCTCGCAATTCCTTTTGTAACTGTTGCCTGTAACAACTCAAACCTTGAGCTAAGATCATTGTTAGTATATTCATTACTATTGATCCTCTATGGAATGATGCATACATAGTTCTAATCTTTAACAGTATAGTGATTTAATTGACCATCAAAGTAAGGGAGAGGTTAGCTTTCATTATTGCCTTACAAGATTTAACTAAAGTTTCCTTCTTTAATTAGCTAAGGAGTGGGCATTGTACTTTTCTCATATTTGTTAAGAAGGAGAGAGAATCCAACATTATGACTACCAAAGATTAAACGTTGTAAGATAATATTCTAGCCTTAACTTCATCAGTTATTATTCTTTCATATGACAAATTTTACCATGGAATATATCGGTGAAATGAATATACCTATTTAAGTTTAAATAAGATTTATAACATTGAAGAAATTTTAAAACATGTTAATGTGAATATAATAATCTGGTTAAGAGTGCAGAAATATATATATATATATACACACACACGCGCACACACACACACACACACACACACACACACACATTTGGTCAAAGCAAAAATACTCATTTTAATCCTACCAAATTGACTTGAACCTATAGTCAACAAGGCATCTATAAAAGCCAAACTATCTATTCCTTTGTTAGCCTTGTGATAAAAATTTCCAGGTTAAAAATACCTGGAGGTTCGTATAACACCCATATGATAAGTCTTATAATAGAGAATAAAGGATTACAAACTACCTATAACTGTATTAGGAGATTGCAATCCTTTCTTATTATCAGTGTTATATAATCTTCTCATCCTCAGTAGGAGATGGCAGTCCTATTTTGTCTTAAAATTGTATGTGTATATATATGTGTGTGTGTGTGTGTATATATATATATATAGAACCTGTAGTCAACAAGGCATCTATAAAAGCCAAACTATCTATTCCTTTGTTAGCCTTGCGATAAAAATTTCTAGGTTAAAAATACCTGGAGGTTCATATAACACCCATATGATAAGTCTTATAATAGAGCATAAAGGATTACAAACTACCTATAACTGTATTAGGAGATTGCAGTCCTTTATTATCATCAGTGTTATATAATCTTATCATCCTCATTAGGAGATGGCAGTCCTATTTTGTCTTAAAATTGTATGTGTATATATATATATATATATATATATATATATATCTAAATATTGTGATACAGAAACATTCCCTGGTTATTTATATATCAAGAAATGTGTATATATTTATATAGATTAGGTCAATAGAGAATATTGCATTCATTCTCCGCTTATTTGAGAAGAAGCATGTAATAATGCATTTTGAAGTAAATTAACCATGGATAAGAGCGCAACATGGTAATTTCGTATCTTAAGTCAATACCATTCCCTTTTGTATTGACTTCAACATAAGAGATTACCATGTTACCTTCATCTGAGCAATTTGTTCCTCCTATCTTCTAGATATGTTATGAATGGTAGTGTGTATTTATAACTTTATAAGAGCTCATTTCCACTTTATCCAATTGTTGGGGTCCTATAAGAGTATCCATATATCCAGTGATTGTGTAAGCTATACATATTATATCCCAATTGGAGTGTCATTGTCCTATCTTCTATATTCTTAGTTCTTTGGCACTATAATCTTTTGATTAATGGCAATAACAGCATAGTGGTGCATACTGGTATATTCTCTATTTCAAATTGTTATTCTTAATTGAGTCTTTATTATTATTTTTATATTTGTAATAGTTATAATTATTGGAGACAATCTTGTTATCCTAAGTTCTAGATATTATTGTTAAGAGGTATAGATTGCTCTATATTCCTGCCTTCTACCCCTAGGTTGGCTAGAGAGTTAGCAATTTGGTTACCTTCTCTAAAGATATGATTGATTGTGTAGTGGTTAAAAAGGGCTCGCAAATTCATTCCCCTTTTAACAAATCCATTCAATCTCCAATTCTGAGTGTTACCAGTTCTGAATGCATTAATAATAAGAGTAGTCCCCTTCTATTTCAATATAATCTAGATTTAGTTATTTACACAATAATAGGTCTTCAATAAGTGCATTTCATTCTACTATATTGTTAGTAGTTGTACCTAAACCACCATGTTTGTATGCTATCATTCTACATGTTTCATCATGAATACAACATCCAAACCCATCCTTACCCGGATTGCCTTTTAAGGCTCCATCAAAGTTTAGTTTATACCATCTAGAAGAGGGTGGTCTCCATACACAGCTACTCCTAAGGTTCTTTTTGTCTATTCCATGTTGTACTACAAAGGGGGGAATTTTTATCCCAAACCAGTATTTCCTTAATCTTTCATCCTCTAAGGTAAATTGCATATCTTTCCTGCCAATCATATTGCGATTATTAACGACTTCGACTATGCATGCTTCTACTTTATTTAAAAATTGGTCACGCGTCATTTTCTTGTCCTTGAAGATCCTTCTATTTATTTCCTTCCGCAGTTCCCAAATTAAAATGGGAGGAGAAATAATCAAGATCTTGTCAAACATACTAGAGTCCTTCTTTCTGGGCCAATGTTTAAGAAGATCATCTATATTATTGGGGAAAGCAGTTTCCCAATTTAGTTTTTGGGCTAGCCATGTTCAGCAGGAATATGTAAACTGACATTCTATGAAAAGATGATCTATGGTTTCACATTATTTCCCACATAATTCACACCTAGAAGGACCATGATAACCCATTTTTTGAAACCATTCTGCAGTCAGAATTCTATGTTGAGCAGCTACCCATGTAAACATGCTAGCTTTTGGTAAGCAATTTTTATTCCAGCAAAGATCAATTGGAAGCGTTGTTTTGGTAGGAACTTCATTAGAAATATTGACATACCCATCTTTGGTATTATACTCGCCATTTTTGGATTTGGCCCAAATTATTCTATCTGCATCTTTAGATGGGTTAATTTCCCTATTCTTCAAGTTCTCTTCTAAGGTTGTTCTGAATATGTTTGGCAATCCCAAATTATCCAAGGATTTCCATGACCGTCCTAAGGCCAGGTTATCGCATATAACTTCTATATAATCCTTAACAAATATACCTTTACTATTTTTAGTATGATTTATGGATGGAGCATCATTCAGAATTGTATTGAGAGGAGGGAAACCTCCCTATGAGTCTTCCCAAAATAGAGCATTCTCCCCATTTCCTATATCCCAAGTTATATTGTCCATTACGACCTTCCTACACTCTAAAATAAAGTTCCAAATTCTAGAGCCATTTGGAGGAAGACTGTGTCTAAAGATACTCAAATTATCATTACCATCTATGTATTTGTGTCTCAGAATTTTAGCCCATTTAGCTATAGGATCTTTATACATTTTCCATACCAGTTTTGACCATAAAGAAATATTCTATTGTTTTATGTTTTTAAAATTCAGACCTCCCTCCTCCTTGGGTTTACACATCTTATCCCACACTATCATTGCTAATTTTTTCTTTTCATTTGAACCTTGTCAATAAAAGATCCTAAGTTTTTTATTAATATCTCTTTCCATTCCTTTGGGGAGGCTTAAGCACATCATTTGGTATGTTAGAATTGCAGACAAAACAGATTTGATCATCACTATTTTTCCTGCGTTAGTAAGCCATTTCCCTTTCCAAGGTTTTGTTTTTTTATCAATGTTATTCAAAACCCTATCCCAAAGATTGGTTGATCTGTTACCCTTGTCTAAGGGAAGCCCTAAATATTTACATGGTAATTCTCCTTTGTTAAATTCTAGGATTCTGCAGATATTTCTCTGTACCAACTCTGGGGTATTTAGAAAAAATATCTCAGATTTTCCTTTATAAATGTTTTGCCCTGATTCTTTAGAGTACAGGTCTAATATGTTTTTAATAGCTTTGGCTTATGCCAATGTAGCTTTCCCAAAAAGGAGGTTGTCATCAATAAATTGTTCGTGAGTGCAAGCTTCAACTCCTTTAGTAATTCTAATGCTAGCAATCATGTTCTCATTCTTAGCCTTAGAAAGGGACCTTCCTAAAGCCTCTGCCATAATAATAAAAAGAAATGGGGATAAAGGGTCACCTTGTCTAATCCCTTGGGAGTTATTAAAGAATCCAACCAAATTTCCATTGAGCAATATCGACATCTTAGGCACAGAAATACATTCAAAAATTAGATTGATCCATTGTCTAGAAAAGCCAAAGGCTTCCAAGCACTTGCTTAGAAATCGCCAGCCAACCTTATCATATGCTTTCTTGATATCTAATTTGACTAGCATACTAGGAAGGTGGTTGTGTTGGATTGTATGGATAGCCTCTTGTGCTATGATAACTCCATCGAGGATAGATCTTCCTTGGACAAAGCCAGATTGTTCCTCTGAGATGATAAGAGAAAGTAACTTTTTTAACCTATTAGCTATAGTCTTGGTTAATAATTTTTATATTATATTACATAGTGATATGGGTCTATAGTTATCGAATCCATCAGGGTTTGAATTTTTGGGTATTAAAGCTATAAATGTATTGTTAATTTCTTGAAGGATTCTACCTGAGTTTCTCATGCCCTCTAAAGCCGCAACAACTTCATCACCAATAAAGTACCAGCATTGCTGAAAAAATAAATTTGGGAATACATCTGGTCTAAGGGATTTATCTGGGTGGAGATGTTTGAGAGCATATTCTACTTCTTCCTTAGTTATTTTGGCATTAAGTCATCTATTTTGTTCATTGGTTATAATGCTGGGTATATTACTTAATATTTCCTTCTGAGCTAATCTATCTGATCCTTCTACATTATTTAAGATAGCCTCAAAGTGGATAGCAACTTCAGATGTTAAATCTATAGGATCTGTAATTAATGTTCCATCACTTCTCTTTATTTTATTTGTCCAGTTAAAGTGATTCTTGGCCTTGGAGCTATTATGAAAAAAAATTGTATTTTTGTCCCCTTCTTCTAGCCATAATTCTCTTGATCTCTATTTCCAGTAAGATTCCTCTTTGGAAAGTATATCCTCATAGCTGTGTAATAATTGCTTTTCTTTTGTGTATGTTTCCGAGTTCATCCCTCCTCTAATGACCTCCTCATTAAGTTTTGCTATTTCACCTTCAAGTTTGTATTTAGCATCGAAGATGTTACCAAAATGTTCTTTGTTCCATTCTATAAGTCTTTTCTTAATGTGTTTGAGTTTAGAGTTTAAGATTAAGGTTTTGGATCATTTAAAACTCTTTTCGTTCCACCATTTTTCAATCTTAGTCAAGCATTCCTCATATTTAAGCCACATTCTCTCAAATTTGAAGGGGTTCTTCTTAGGAACTATGTCTTCTTCTAAACTCTGGCAGATTGGGAAATGATTAGATCTAGAGTGTGCCACAATATTAGATTTGAAACTTTGATTGAATCTAGCTAAGTTTCCCATGTAAAAAAACCTATCCAGTTTCTCTGAAATTAATTCAATATTCGTACATTTGTTTGACCATGTGAAAATTCCATTGTCCAAAGGAATGTCCATATCGTCTATTGATTGAATCCATTCTTTATATTCCTTTGTTGTCTGAGAAATTTTTTTGGATCCACCTGATTTCTCTTTAATATCTAAAATGTCATTAAAATCCCCACCCATAAATAGGTTTTTGTTTGGTAAACTAAGAGTAAAGTTCCTTATTTTGGTCCACACAGATCTCTTGTCATGTAAAAGTTTTGGTCCATACATATTTATTATAATAAATTCCAGGTTACTATTGAGAGTGTTAATCTTAGCTGCCATCCAATGAGTTTTGGAGACCATAAGCTCAAGTGAGAGGAATCTTGGGTTCCAAATAAAGGCTAATCCACCAGAAGCTCCATTAGAATCTACTCCTTTAACTTCCAAAATTCCTCATTTCTTACTGAAATTAACATATCCCTCTTGTCCTAATTTAGTTTCTTGAATAAGATATAGGGATGCTTCTAGAGAGGATAAGCTCTATTTAAGGAGCTGTTGTTTGTTAGGGGCATTTAATCCCCTAGCATTCCACGATATGATTTTCATGGTGCCTTGGGAAGGACCTTCCCCTTCCTTGCATTCAGAATTGATGTTATTTTAATTTGACCTAACGTCGAGCCATATATCTGCCTCAGTTCAGAAAGATATTTCCTGCCTCTTTTTAATGATTGCTTGGGAAAACTCAGAGATGATTTGCCACATATAGTTGTAAATAATCCTAACTTCTTATCCCCTATTGGTTCATGGTTAATAGTTAGTGTATTAAGGTTTGATTTATCCTCTTCACACATTGAATCGATGAATTTAAGTAGTAGCAGATCCTTAGAGTCCTCATTAAGTCCTAGAAAATCATTGATATCCTCAATCTCATATTTATCAGCATCTATATTATTCATAGGTTCTCATCCATCTATACTACTAGGTTTAAAAGAATTTAGAGGTATGGGCTTCTGAATGCAGTTCATATTATCCTCAAACCAAGATTGATCCGAAGTAAATTGTTTATACATTTTTAAATTTTTAGTAATGTCCTTAGTTCGATAAACCATCTTAGAAGATACTTTGTATGGAGATTCTGCAGCTATTTTAGTAATGTCTGGAAGTGTTATTGCATAATCATGTTTCATGATTTCTTTAATAAGTATTTTCTTCCACCTATTGGTTTCTTTTATGTCACTAGTCTCATCATCACAAAGTAACAAGAAATCAATAGTATCTATATCTGTAGCTAGATTTTTATTATTTCCTAAATTATCAGGAATCTGGGGGTTATTTGGTTTTGAAAGTTTCTCTTCATTTTGCTGATGATTAGGGTTAGTAAAACAAAACCCTCCACAATCCTCATAAAAAAAAAATTGAGGTATATTTTCGATAGACATTGGAAACCTTGGATAAACACAAATTTCCCCTACCTCAATTGATAACTCTGTCCCATCTGTCTTAATAGATAAATTAGGGTTTTGTCCTATAATAATTTTTAGATTTGATGTGTTTAAATGTTTATGTTGTTATGTGATCTTATTAGAGAAGAAGAGAATGTTATCTGCAATATTACCTCTAAAATGTTCTGGGATTAAATGGTACGTAATTTTATTAAAAATAAATTTTATAGGTTTAGGGTTAGCTGATATGTCTGAGGAATTAATCAAGATTTTAACCTCAGAAGAATCCATATAGTTCTCTTCCAATCCTAATACTTTACCGTAAAAATTTTCAATTTGATTAATAATATGGCTGTGTATTAATTCAACTGGCATTTTTGGAATCATGATCCATTTTGGTATTTCGAAGTTATTGAAGATACTAGGGTTAAAATTAGGTTCCCATTTTAGGAATTTAATCACATGCCCTAGATAGAAAATATTTGCTTCAGATAATAGCTTTTGTCTAATGAAAATATCTTTACATTCAAGATAAAAGTAATTATCTAAGAGTGACGTGATACTTACCTATGATTTGATAGCATTTTGAAGCCAGTCTTTAATACCGTCAAGTACCTCGCCAGAGCCAAACCATTTTCCGTAAAGCCCGTAGGATTGACAATGATTCCACAGGCCCTCTATGTAAATTTGATTCCCTCTAATGATTTTGATTTCCATTACATTATTAAACTTAGGTCTTCCATGTGGAGGAGAGTATACATTCATGTCGACCACTGCCCTTTTCGACATCAAGTTGCCTTCTTCCTGGTTGCGTCTGTGCGGTGGTGAGTAAGGCTTCACCTAGATACTTTTATTCCTCCCCTTCAGTTGAAGATGTTCATAGTTGTTGATGAGGGGAATGGAAAAGGAGGGTGAATGTAATTTGGCTGAAGGAGCAAAGAACTTATGGCCATGATGTTGAGCTCTCTTGGCATTTTGTTTAAAAGTAGGGACCCATTCATTTTCTTCATCCTGTAGCGAAGAGCATGTCTCCCATGGTGATGCCCTAGGAGCAACCCTAGGGGAAGATAGTGCATTCACTAATGATTTGTGAGGAGCGAGCGAGACATGGTGGCAATGTGGTGGGTGCCATTGATTGATCTTGGTAGTTCTGCCGGATGAAAATGGTGTTTTTCTTCCCTGGATCACATATTTCATTTTTGAATAGAAGCTCAGTTGAGTATCGAGCATGTTAACCGTGAAAACTTTCAAAGTGCAGAGTAGAGACATTTTTTTAGATGCCTTTTTAAAAACTTTATTTTCATTATTTTTATATAATATAACAAAAAAAAAATTTAGTGATTCTCAATGGTTGAAGTTTTAATTGAATAATGATTCACCCCCTCCCGTTTAATATTATAGTTTGTTTAACAATTAGTATCAAATAAAGGTTCCTCAAAATAAATCCTAATATCTTGAGGAAGATATGAGATGGCACAAGATGGTTCTCATTCATATAAGGTGGGTAGATTTTATGGAACCACTAAAATTATTGTTTATTGAGGATGGAAATCCACCTAACCTATCTAGGGTTTGTGGTTTTGAAATTATTTAAAAATGATTATACTCCTACTTGACCACAAACTGATCCAAGTGATATTAAAACTTACAATAACAATGGTAAATTAAAGAATTCTATTTTGAATTGATTATAAAATTCTTAACTTGTGAATGTAATTAATTTCTACTCTACTCAATATTTATTAGAAAATCTAAGAATAATTTATGAAAGAGACACTAAATTAACACAAGCTAAGGTATAGATCTACAAAGGAAATTTTAAAAAATTGAGGATGTTAGAGGATAAAGATATTGTTGGTTATCTACTCAAGGTATATCAAGTGGTCAATACATGTTGGAAAGAGATGTTGATATGGAAGAGTTTTATTTATTCTTTGATGGAAATTATACACTATTCTAGAGATGATTTGTTATACTATGTTGATACCAAAGGATAGACTATAGATTTGGCTAAGTATGAAATAACAGACCCCAGTATACAGGTTTAAGTATATGGATCGTTACAGGAGTATATGATCTAATTTTGAGGTGTGAACCTAGGAGGATCTTCAGAGGGGTATTATGTACTTTGTTTTATAATTGCAGAAGTTGATATTATCATTTGATCAAGTTACATCTTTCCAAGTATCGAGTATACTGAGTACAGTGAAGAAAAAAGATAGTTGGGTATTTGATCGATCAACGATCCAATGGGATTGATGATGTGATCAGTTTGATTGTTGGAAATGATAGAAATAACATGTGTGATGACACCTATGCTTGTGTTTAAGGTTAGGAACACATTTTGAGGTCATATCTACCTGACACTTCACATGCTACATTTTTTGTTTGAGGTCAACAGTAAGATTTATTATATTTGATGATGGGTATATAAGCTCACATTTTTTAGATGTTCTACATGATGTGAGAATCTGATATGTTAGTCATATGTTGTGTGTGTATGATGGTTCACTGATAAAATATTTGGCTATCAGATAAGCAGATTTACTTGGCACTTACATGGAATTGTTCAAGCATTGTTGATACTGTTTCTCAATTCGCTTTTGTAGATAAAATATTTTGTATGGAAGTGAGCTTCGGTGTATTTTTATATTTGATCAGTGGTCTCTAGGTTGTAAGCATGAATGCATGTGCATTCCCCTCATGTACTAAAACCCTAACAAGGTAACTTATTTCTACAGAAGTAATACTTGTGGGTTCCATCCCCACTGTGGTTTTTCCCTTAACCGGGTTTCCATGATAAAAATCATGGTGTTATGATGATGTGGATGTTTTGTTTATGCTTCAGTTGTTTACTTTTCATTTCTTTTAGTTTATGTTTAAAGAATCAATTTGGTAGAGCTAAAAATTTTGGAACATTTATTCACCCCCCCAGTGTACCTCAATCCTAACAGTTGGTATCATATATTTTGTCCTTGGAATAAGTCTAACCACTTGAGGAAGGTCTTGATCACATGTTTAATACTTTCTAGAAGTGCTTAGAGATAGTTTTTGAATGCACTTGAAGACTTGGAATTAGAAACAAAGCTTAAGGATGCTGAAATTTTTATTGTGAATCTGAAGGAACAATTGAACAAATACAAAGATAAGAGGAAAGATCTTATTGAGTAGTTGAAGCAGAAATATGACTCACAAACCCTGAAAGAAAAATCAAATGAATGTGAATAGATCACAAAAGACAGAGATAATATGTAACATGAAATGAAATCTATGATAATGAAGATGAAAAAGGAAATAGAAGCAAAGAAAAATATTAAGAAAACCTTGAAGGAAAAAATGGAGAATGTTACAGACTGAATGGTGAAGTTGGACAATTACAAATTAATCTTGAGGAATCCAGACACAATGAGAAATAACTTGAAAGAGTTAATGAATTTCTTAGGAGTGAACTTGCAGAAACTAATGAATTCAAAGAAAATTTCTAATCTAGTTTAGTGAAGCTTGATGCACAACTGGAGAGACAAAGACCAAAAGGAAATTCTCAAGGACTTGGTTTTGAGAAGGGAGAAAGTTCTGGATTAGGTGAGAAAATCAATTCATCAGGAAATCAGACTAAATAAATTAATAAGATGCCTATGAGGCAATCAAATTTCAATGGAAAATATTTTTCATGTAACAAATTTGGTCATAGAGAAAAGGGGTGCAACCAGAGGAACATAAGCTATTACAAATGCAACAATTTTGGACTTATTGCGAAGTATTCCAACTAAGGACAAAATCAGCGAACACAATCTATGAAAATATGACATGTTTTAATTGCAAAAATTCTTGTCATATTGCTAGGAATTGTTGATACAATAATGTAAGAGGTTCAGTAGAAAGGAACAATGTACAGAATGATAAAGGAAAGAAAATAATTGATGTTGATGAAGTTATGAAGGGGATGAGAAAGACATGGGATAGAAAATAATTGATAGATGCTACTAGAAGGATCAGACCAGATTATGGTGTGAATATCTCATCGGAAAATTGATTAGGTCATTGACCTAAGCGGGAGTTTTTCATGAAAAATCCTTACCTCACCCTTGAATTGTATAAAGTAGTGAATTTGATCACCATATTTAGATGTAAAAATGAACTTATGATATGTTGTATCATTCACAAGAATTTTGGTGATGATTTGAGGATTTGGGGATGGATTTTCTATCCTCTGTTCTGAGATAAATTGAAGCTAAGGCACAAAAAATTAATTGTTATCTACTTTTTGGACATGAAAAGCAACAAAAGGGCATTTTATTTATTAATTTTACAACTTGCGAGTTGAAGAAGAGTTTATAGAGAAGTTAAAGGTGATTTAGAAGGAGATTGAAGTAATTTGTAGTGATCTCAAGCTCAACCGTAAATTCATCAAAAAGGTATTTTTTGTTGCACATTTTGGTTTTTGAAGGTTGAATCATGATACACCCAAAATGGTTGATGTTATTGAATGTCCTAGGACAATATTTAAGAAACACCTAAATAAATCAATGGAGGATGACCCTGAAGGTGCAATTTCATATGTTCCATACAGTGTGTTGCACGTTGAAGACATTAGGGCTTACATTAATTGTAACCTAGAAGAATTGGGAGATAGAGTGATTGCACGACAATTCAAAGAGGTTTCTAAGGATTCAATTTTGAAGGATGAGTACAAGGTATTGGCAGAGAAAACAATTTCATAGGTCATGCATTTCCCTTATTTCTTTGAAGAATATTGGGTTTGATATGTGCTGAGCAGAGTTCATGATCATTTTATGTTTCTTTTCAAACCTGACAAAAATAATTAAGGAATTTCTCAAGGTGGTTATACAATTTTGTGATAGTTGTGAGGTGTTTGCCCTAAAATCAATTCAGAAGGATATAGTCACTAGGTTAACCAATTCTTGGCGGGATGAGAAATTGATGATAGTGAATAATATTATACAACCTAATCTGAAGTTTGTGTCTATGGTACTTGGCTATAAGATATTTCATTCCAGCAGAAAAACTCTATCTTCAATGCTATCATATATGTGGCATACAAAATTGTGAAAGAAAATTAAGAGTATGACATCTACGAATCATTAAGAGATCGCCTTATGAAAAATTTTGAGAAGATAAAGAAGGAAAGGAAGCATATATTCAAGTATGGATCCATGTTGGTGTGTATATTTTTCTACTTTATCAATAATTTTCCTAGACTAGGCAATGTTAACTGGAAAGATGACAAACTAGATGCAATTTGATCAAATAATTCTATGACATGTTGGGAGATCAGTCAACTAAGAGTGTTGTATGGGGATATCTTAAAATATTTCAATAATCTATGGAACTAAGGTACAAAATCCCTTTGGAAATTATAAGAAAGTATGAAGATAGTATTTTTATGGTAGATATTGATGGAGGCAGTAGACCCAAGAACATTATGGGTGATGCCTATGGAATATGAGATGCATGGTGCACTGACTGAGACATATGTAGAAGATATCATGAAGAAACCATTAGACAAGACTAAAAAAAGGTTTGGTACATATGTTGAGAAGATCCTAAAGGTTAATGAGGAGATTATTAGACCTACAAGAGAAAGGAAGATCAGAAAACAAGTTGAAATGGTTGGAAAAATTATGGGCATTACTAAAGAAAAGATGGAAGAAGCAAGAAAGAATTTTGAAGTGAAAGGAAAATAAAAGGTTGTAGAAGATCATATTGATGTTGATGCAGATACCCCTCTTGTATATATACCTTTTGCATTATCATCCAGAGGTAGAATGACAAGGATCTCAGTGAAATATTTTTTTAGTCCATTGGAGAAGAAATTTACAAAGAGAACAGAAACACTTAAACCATATATACTGAAGGCCACACCATCCAAATTATATAAGATAGAGAAAACCACAAGTAAGATAGTTAATTCAAAAGGAAAAAAGAAAATATAAAGGATACAAGGATTATGACATAAAATAGGCAACTGAGTTAGATGATGTTGTGAATAATTTGAGAGCTGAAGGAGACAAGGAAGGTAAAGTGGTGAGTGGTCCTACACCTAAGAGTGATTATAAGGATAATGAACCTATGGTTATTATTGGTAAGCCACTTTTCTCATGAAATGATGTTTTGAAGAATATGACACATCATGGCATATTAGTTCAATTAAAGAAGTATTATAAATTATATGATGAGGGTGAGAAAATAAAATTGGAAGGAGTAATCACATATCTCAATAAGTATAACATAGCATTGGTTTATATCAAAGGGGACATCCATGATGATTTATTTGATATACTTGAAGCTAGGAGATTAGCAACACAGAAAATGGGTAAGGACATCAGAGAATTGACTTTGGTCAATTTATGCCATGTTATTTCTAAGGAGGAAGTCAAATTATTCTTGAGGAAGCCAAGAAAGAGTTGAACTAGAAGTTGATAATAAACAAACTTATGATTGGGAAGATAGATGAGGTTACCAAGGAAACAGAGAAGTTAATGACACCAATCTAATGAAAAATCATAATGAGGTTGCACGAAAGAATGATGACCAGATTGATGAGCCATTGGACACATCATTCCACATGACTACTGATGAACCAAACATCTTTATTTATAGTGTCCTTATTATACTTTCAGTTGGTAATGATGAAGAGGAAGGCATTCTTGAATTTTATAAGTACAAAGCTACAATAAAAGAGGGAGAATATGATCTTAATAAGAAAAGGAGGATGAAGGAAAAGAGAAATTTGATGATCAAAAAGATGAAAATACAAAGATCAGAAAAGAAGAAAAAGAAGTAAAAGATCATACTCGTGAAGGAGTTGAACAAAAGGGCTTGGAAGTAAAGGTTGATATTGAAGAGGTGGCAAGAGATACTGCAAGGGAAGTAGGTCAAAATACATTATAGATTCGGAAGACATGCAAATTACTCAAGGTCCAATCCAGTTGGATTTCCTTAGTCCTAAACAATTGTTGGATATTTCTACTATGACACATACAAGAGAAATAAATTGGATCTTGAAGACACACAAGAAATCTAGTGAGTTTCTTACTCTTGAATCTAATTTTTTGTGCAAGATCTTTTCTACCTATGCAATGAATTATAATGAATCAACTTCAGGTCACTTAGAAATTTTATTAAAGGCAGCTAATACACACTTTGAATATTTGGAGCAATCAGCATTGGTGAAAGTACAAAGTGAATATGAGGATAAGAGACTCAATGAGTTGAAGGATGAGATTTCCACAGACAAAAACTATTTGGTCCTAGCAATTCAAGGAGTAAAGAATACTTTGATTGAAGAGAGAAGAATTTACAAAGGATGTGTTGATTGTATTGGATGTATATCTAATATTGATAAATTTATTAAGGAGACTAGGGAGAAACTAACTGAAATATCAAAGTATTTTGATCCTATCAATACTTTATCCTCGGTGTATGCAGTGGAAGTGACTAACCTAAATGACAAAATCTGAACATTTGTAACTTAAAAGGAAAGAGTGAAGGGGAAAATTGGTCATCTTATGAGATTAGTTTTCCTAAGCTTGATATTTTGTTTAACAGTTTGAGGGAAGCAAATCTTACTTATAATATGCTAGATACTCTAGATATTCTTAACATAGAGAAAGAAGTTTATGCAATCTATGGGTAGATTAAGGTCATAGAGATTATAAAGAAGAGTTGGGACACAGACTTTGCAACTCAAAGGAGCAATTTCTCAAACATTTTTAAACTCTTGTAAGTATATATGTATGCATAACTTGTATATAGCATAGACTTATAGGATTTTGGTAGATAATTTTGGTTTCTTTTAGACCTTTTCCATTTTTGTCAAAGGGGGAGAGATAAGGAATGAAAATGTAGAGATTTAGCTCGGGGGATCTCATTTTTTGGATAAGGATTAAAAAATTAGTATGGCAGTTTTGGTATTTTTGGACACTTAGCCATTTTTTGTTAAGTGTTGCCATCAATGCCAAAGGGGGGTATTTTGGAAAGATATGTTGATATGGAGGAGTTGTATGTTTTCATTGATGGAAACTATACACTATTCTGTAGATAACTTTCTATGATCTGTTTATACTGAAGGATAGACTATAGATTTGATTAAGTATGGAATAGAAGACCCAGTATACAGGTTTTGGTATATGGGTCGATACAAGAGTGTATGATCAAGTTTTGAGGTGTGAACCTAGGAGGATCTTTAGAGAGGTATTATGTACTTTATTTTATGATCTCATTAGTTGATATTATCATTTGATCAAGTTACATATTTTTGAGTATTGGGTATATAGAGTATAGTGAAGAACAGAGAGAGTTGAGTATTGGATCGATCAGCGATCCTATCGTATCAATGACCTGTTCAGTTTGATTATTGGAGATAGTAGAGTAGACATGTTTGATGGCACCTCTACTTTTGTTTGAGGTTAGGAACACATTTTGAGGTCAGATCTATCTGACACTTTACATGCTACATATTTTGTTTATGAGGCTGACAATGAGAGTTATTATATTTGATGATGGGTATATAAGCTCAATTGTTTGAGATATTTTACATAATGCAATGGATGGATATGTTAGTGATATGTTTTTTATGTATGATCGATCAGTGATCAGAGAATTGGCTATCATATAAGTAGATTTACTTGGCACTTGCATGGAACTATTCAAGCATTGTTGATGTTATTTCTCGGTACACTTTTGTAGATTAAATTTTTTTTATGGCAGTGAGGCTCAATGTATGTTTTTTATTTGAGCAGTGAACTCTAAGTTGCAAGCTTGAATACATGTTCATTCTCCTCATATACTAAAACACTAAAAAGGTAAATTATTTCTATAGAAGTATTACTTATGGGTTCCATCCCCGCCTTGGTTTTTCCCTTAACCGGGTTTCCATGATAAAAATCATGGTGTTATGATGTTGTGGATGTTTTGTTTATGCTTCAAGTGTTTACTTTTCATCGATTTCAGTTTATGGTTAAAAATCAATTTGGTAGAGCTAAAAAGTTTGGAACACTAATTCACCCCCCCCCCCCCCCCCCCCTTATTATACCTCAATCCTAACAATACCATCAAAGGTATTAGTGAATAACTGAAACAAGAAGTTATGGTACAAAAGATACTTAGATCTCTTCGAAAATATTATTGTCCTAAAGTGTCTTTTATTATGGATGTTAGAGATCTAGATAAATTTTGAAAGGGTAAACTATATAGTGCACTAGTTGCTTTTGAAATGAGAATTTGATAAAGGAGTACCAAAAAGGGAAGAAAATTTTAAACTCAGTAAAAAGAATAAGAATGATGTATTTGACTAGAGAAATGAATCTAATGAGGAAGAATAAAAAAATTGAGGAATATTAAAAAGGGTACTGGAAAATACAAAGGAAAGATAAACTTAAAATATTTTAATTATGGCAAAGTTGGTCATTATGCTTTTGAATTCCCCTTAAGAGAATCAATTAATGGCTACAATAATCCTAGAGGAAACAAATTTGAAATAATTCTATATGCCAAAGAATATTATTATTTAGAAAATGTTGAGGAGCATAGCACCCCAAATGATGGAAAGTATCAAGTTCTTTTCATTGTCCTAAATGTTAGAAATAATTTCTCTCTCCCTAGAAAATGTGTGAAGAAGATTAATCTTAAAAGTCCTAATCTTACTAAGATGTCTTTCACTCTAAAAACGTATTATAGTAGTGAAATCTCTATGTTTAATACTTTTCATATGAAAGAAGAGACAAACTCTTTTGTAATTGATAGTGGGTGTTCTAACAACATGACTAGTGACAAAATAAAGTTTATCAAACTTGTAAAATGGGATGGAGGATTAAACAACTATAGAGATGATACCTTTGTAAGAATTTTTGAAAAGGAACAATAAGTATTGATAGGAAGAATAAGACATAATATGTTCTCTATGTTAAGGGTATCAAGAATAATATTATTAGTATAGGTCGAATGTGCAAAAAGGGATACAATTTCACATTTCATGATGGAGGATGTGAAATCAAGAGATCGGCCTATAAATTGGTGGCAGATGGATAGATAGGACTGAAGGAAATATAAATTGTCTTAAAGAGGAAAATGGGAGAAAGTTTATTTTGGAACAAACAAGTGATTTTTGGCTATGGAATAGGAGAATGAAACATGTCAACTTCAATATCCTTGTCTCGTATCTATGAATCTCATGCTATGAATAGTAACTCTCAAACTCTTTATTGCACTATCCACCTACATTATCTAATCTAAGGCACTTAAAGTTATTTCCTGTTTCATCTTCAACCAAATATTTCCATTTTGTAAAGGTATCAAATACCTCAGATTTTCTATGACTAAATTAAACCCAAGTTTTTCAATTTTAACCATAAATAAATGTAAAATAATAATAAGACCTGTTGCATCTCTAATTTTTTGGCAAAATTTAGAGTCATATATAGTGATAAAACTCTAAAAATGGAATCCTAAAATCCATGTCCAATAATTGATTACATGATGGAGTACATGAAATGGGATAATAAAAATATATTACTTTTCAATTAAAAGTTGATGGAATGAGGAAGGAATCTCTATGGCAAGAACAATCAAAATTATGTAAGCGAAGGTTTCAGAGATGCCAGAATTTTAAACTATTGTAAAGATGATGTCAACAGAGAATGAAAATAAATCAAACATTGAAAATCCAAAACATACCCAGTTTGGAAAATCAAATTTTCTATCTCTAGTAAAACTCTTATGTTCATACAATTTGTTTTGGATTTTCGGGCAAAGACAAATCTGAAAGATAGATAGTTATTAGCTTGTTTGTTGATTAGTTTTTTCAAAAGAAGTTTTTAAATTTTAACATAGGGTGGTGTCTCTTCACCCTAAAGGGGTGTGAAAACCATTCACCCACATATATATGTGGTGTAAAATGTAAACAAATGAAAATAATAATATACAATACAATATAAATTTTCATAGGATAGAATTTGATCACAATTGCAACATGGACTCTGATCTACTATTTTTTCAACATTATAAAGAGATAAGTGCTTTTTCTCTCAGCTGTGGTAATAGTTTTGAATTATTTTAAGTTAGTCTCTTAGATAAATCTATTTAGATAGATTGTTTCATTTTGTTCAATTCTCATGTTATTTGTAATTTGAAATATATATACAGTTTGATCATCAGTTGAAATGTGTGGTTGAAAAACTTTCCTCTGTTCTATTGGTCTCTCAAAGATAGAGTTAAATTCAGTAGAACTAACTGTATAATCTAGTTTCAATTATAATTCATGTAGAAGCCATTGAAATGATGGTCTTGTTATATACAAGTTATTAAAAATGTCTCTGAGGTGTACGTAGGATTGATATAGAATTGACTCTATTGCCCAAGTAGGAGCAAGGAACTGATCTTATCAATAATTGGAATATAGTCATTCATTTCATTGTTCAAATTTTGTGATATTTTATTTCTTTGATCTACTTCATTTTATATACCTTTTTCCAAACATTTACTATTAATCAAAGCATTTTAGTTTTTGCAGCATTCAATATACTATTGATTGAGATACTTACAATTTGATTCCTCTCAAGTTTATTTTCCACCTTGAGAGAATCCACAAGTTTTATATTTAGTTATCTACCATAAAAAGCCTTTGAATCAACACATTTGGTTAAGGAACATGCCTACCATCCTTGGCTTTGCAGAGCCAGAATTGCAAAATTTCAAACCTCCATTTGGTTGAACTTGTTAGTTGGAAAAAACAATTTCGTTTCCCAGCATTGGATCGGCAAGTCCATAGGAAATCCAAACCATCATTTTTGGGCACCAACAAATTGGCGACTCCGCTAGGAACTTGTCTATGAAATTCAGTGCTGAATATTACCTAGAAGATATGGTGATATAATTAAGACTCTACTATAGATAAGAACTCATAAGCCAGTAATTTTTTTCCTTCTGGCAAGAAGGTGGTGACTCTATTTAAAAAAGCATTTCAGTCAATGACTCTACTGAGGGAGAAAACCTAGAAGGAGATAAGTAAAGTGCTCCTGTTTAAAGAGGTGGTGACTCTATTAACAAGAAGCTAATGTATAAAGAAATAAGTTACTACAAATTTATATATTCAGTATGTACGAGAATACATATACACATGAAGTATCAAAATTTTGTAACCCAAGACCAAAATTTATTATGGAAGTATATAGACCATTGAATTTTGATAACATCCCTGGTCATCAGAAAGATTTTCCTCTTAAACTGAAAAAATATGTTCCAAAATTTTGTGGAGATGGAACACAATCACCAATGGAGCATTTATAGGCATTTTGTAAATTTATTGAAGATTGTCATATCTATGCAGAAGAATTTATTATGAAACTATTTGAAATATCATTGATAGATCATACAAGTTTGCTTTTTAGTATGACACCTGAACAAAGTATCTCATCCTGGAGAGAATTTGAGAGATGGTTTATTTATATGTTTCATGATGCAGGTGAAAATGGCATGCATTATGAATAGGATGAGATTCAAGATCACAATATGGAAGAGGACCCTTACATGTCTCCTTTGGATGCATTTTTTAGTTTGGAGAGATTTGAGGGGGATTCTACATCACATTTTTTCATAAGGATGGTAAGCATTTTTAAAAGAGATTCCATCTGACATCATGCCTTCAAGCGAGGAGTTAGTAAGAAAGTTTTTGGAGTTGATAATCTCACCATATGACCCTATTTTGAAGCCCCTTTTTAGATATTAGAAAAGTATGATGAAGACTGAGAAGAGGAGGCTTATGATCAGATTGAACAAGGCCTTATTTTTTTATGATTATCTCAATAGGGAAGAAAAGAATGATGACATGGAGGGAGAAAATTTTGTTCAGGTTGAAGAAGAATCTGTACATGATGAGATTTGTATGGAAACATGTATCAATTACCATGATGATAACAAAGAAAAACTTCTCAGTATAGAATAAATTTCAACTTTGTTAGACATGGAATATCAAAAACATGTTGAGAAGAGTGGTCAAAAAAAATTTCATTTCACCATGATAAGAAAGTTGATGCACTTGTATATATTCAGGGAGTACTAGACAAAGGAGATTATAACTTACAAGAATCAAATAGAGGAGATGAAATAGAACATTATATAGCATATGAATAGCATGAAGTTTCAAACAATAGTGTCAATGAAGATATTAAAATTGTTGATGAAATATATGATGATCTTGATGAAATCTCTCATGGATATATGTCCGAGCTATCTATGTTCCTGAATCCATTATTTAAAGAGGAAGTAGAGGAAGATATATCTATACCCTTGAATGCATCATTTGAAGAATATTTTCTATGCAATCAAGTCCATCAGCATCATGATAAAGACAGTGGGCTTAGTGATTTTGAGGATGATGAAACTCATAATATGTATGGGGAAGTGTATTCAAAAAATGAGATGTGCATCATGTCATCCTATGAGAAGAAGTTATATCATACATGTGAATATGAGATTGATTTAATAGACATAATAAGGAGAATATGTTGAATAAAATTATCCAAATATCCTATGTGATCAGATTCTTGATATAAAAGAAGTTGGCGTTCTTGAATATGAGCTATCTTCAAAGCCTTTATGTGAGTAAAAACAATATCTAGAGATTGGAAATGGAGCATATTGTGTGCAAGGAGATATCCAAGCAGAAAAAATTAAATTAGATACTTGTATAACTGATCAAATGCATAGGGATCCTCTATTCAGTAAAGAACATAGTCCACCTGATGATTTCTCAAAGGAAAAACATAAATCAAAATCCAAAGACTGCATTGATAAAGTAGAACCAATAAGTATTCTCAATAAGGATGATACATCTAATACAACAAGGGATCAGATGTTAGGGATAAATAATTTTTAAACTTGTCTATTTTCAAATATTATATTTGATAAGGAAAAGGAACGATATAATATCATATTTAGAAGATTCAAAGTGTTGAGGAAAAGAATAATATTCATTTTGGGGGCCAGGGGCCGCCAAATTAAGTACAGACAAATATTTTATGAAGAGGATAATAAACTAATGGTTTGCTTCTCAAGAGATAACTAGGATAACCTATGCTAATAGGGATCATACGTCCCCAAAAAGAGCTTGTTGGAGCTCTAAAGTTTTGGAAAAATTGAGAGTCCTATATAGTGATAAAACTCTAAAAATTACATCCTAAAATCCATGCCCAATAATTGATAACATGGAGTAAATGAAATGGGATACAAAATATATTACTTTTCAATTAAAAGTTGATGGATTGAGGAAGGAAGCTCTGTGGCAAGAACAATCAAAATTCTATAAGCGAAGGTTTCAAAGATACTGGAATTTCAACCTACTGTAAAGATGATGTCGACAAAGAATGAAAAAAATCAAACATTGAAAATCCAAAACATAACCAATTTGGAAAATCAAATTTTCTATCTCCATTAAAACTCTTATGTTCATACAATTTGTTTTGGATTTTCGTCCAAAGCCAAATCTAAAAGATAGATAGTTATCAGTTTGTTTGTTGATTAGTTTTTTCAAAAGAAGTTTTTTAATTTTAACATAGGGTGGTGTCTCTTCACCCTAAAGGGGTGTGAAAACCATTCATCCACATATATAAGTGGTGTAAAATGTAAACAAATGAAAACAATAAGATACAATACAATACAATTTTTTATAGGATAGAATTTGATCACAACTGCAACATGGACTCTGATGTACTATTTTTTCAACATTAATAAAGAGATAAGTGTTTTTTCTCTCACCTGTGATAATAGTTTTCAATTATTTTCAGTTAGTCTCTCGGATAAATCTATTTAATTAGATTGTTTCATTGTGTTTAATTCTCAATTTCTTTGTAATTTGAAATATATATACAGTTTGATCATCAGTTGAAAGGTGTGGTTGAAAAACTTCCCTCTATTCTATTGGTCTCTCAAAGACAGAGTTAAATTCAATAGAGCTAGCTGTATAATCTAGTTTCAATTATAATTCATGTAGAAGCCATTGAAATGATGGTCTTTTTATATACAAGTTATTAAAACTGTCTCGGAGGTGTACGTAGGATTGATATAGAATTGACTCCATTGCCCAAGTAGGAGAAAGGCACTGATCTTATCAATAATTGAAATATAGTCATTCAGTTCATTGTTCAAAGTTTGTGATATTTTATTCCTTTGATCTACTTCATTTTATATACCTTTTGTCAAACATTTACTATTAATCAAAGCATTTTAGTTTTTGCAACATTCAATATACTATTGATTGAGATACTTATAGTTTGATTCCTCTCAAGTTTATTTTCCACCTTGAGAGAATCCACAAGTTTTATATTTAGTTATCTGCTATGAAAAGCCTTTGAATCAATAGATTTGATTAAGGAACAGGCCTACCAGCCTTGGCTTTACAGAGCCAGAATTGTAGAAGTTCAAACCTCCATTTGGTTAAACTTGTTAGTTGGCAAAAACAATTTGGTTTCCCAGCATTGGATCAGCAAGTCCATAGGAAATCCAAACCATCATTTTTGTGCACCAACAAGACCCACCAATATATGATACCTAAGTTGGTCCCCATACGCCTGAATGCACAAGCTCTAACTTTTCACTATCTATGTAACATTTTTTTGGATTCGATTGTGTTTGATAAAAAAATACATACACAGTTGAGTCTATAAACAAGCTTACATCGATCTTATGAATTGTGGAAATCTACTTGCTCTTTTCACTGTCTTTTTCCTTCCCAACTCTGAGAAATTCAACTCTCTTTTAATTTCCATAAACACAATTTTTTGAGAAAACTAAATGAACTTGCTTCAAGCCTAGAAATAAATTCTTGGAATGGAGAATCTTCATCCCATTGTCAATCATGTGCCCAAGAATATTGTGTCATAATGTTGTATCTTTTCATGTAGAATTTGCGGAGATAAAATAATCAGAATCTCCAATACATAAATACAATGTACCTACCATTTCCCCTTTTTCTATTATTAATGATCCTTTAGTGACCTTCCATGGATTTTCTGTAAATTTAACTATGCAACCTTCACTTCCTAGTTGTCCTATTGATATTAAATTTATTCTCATGTCTCACCTCTTTCAGCAATCATGTATGTTGCCTTAAATTCCAACAATTTTTAGTGGTTCATCATCACCCAAATAAACCTGTCCAAAGTCACCTTGAACATAATCTACAAAATATTTCTTCTAGGACGTGGCATGAAATGAATCCCCTAAATATAACACCCAGGAATTAGCTATATTATCTAAAAAATGAATCAAAGCATATCGTAATAAATCACCTACCACATTTGCTTCCTTATTATTTTCTTGTTGTCCATCTCCTTTTTTTCCCTTTCAAGACCAACAATCATTCTCCAGATGTCCTTTCTTCCCACAATAAAAGAACTCCAACCTTGCCCTAGATTTGGATCTACCCTTGCTATTTCCCCATAGTTCCTTAGGCTTTTTTCCTTTTTCCCTCTATAGTTTCCTTTTCTCAGTAGTCAAATCATTACCTCATGATTCACCAATGATTTTCCGTTACATTTCCTCATTTGGGATAACACCAAAAATATCATCAACATTTAAACTATTTGAAATAGACATATGTTGGAATATTGGAAAATATGGATAATGGTTATGTTGGAATTAATGTCAATATATCACAAGGACCCATCATAGGAAGTAACTAGAAGATTTATTTGCTTGATGGTAGCTTCACTGTAGCAAGTTAGCTAGTGGAGCAGGATGTTAGAAGGTCTGGTGAGAAGAAGGTATTGTAGAGATAAATTCACACGTGTAGAGGAAGAATATTGGATATATTTACTATGTTTACCTAAATTTACATAAGGTTTCATGATGATTTGTACAGGTAACCAACTTGTAGAACGTGACTGGTAGATAGGGTGACAAATTGTACTAATAGGAATACATAAAGAGGTTTGGTGTGCTCAACAGCGTGATAATTTTATGGAGAAAACCTAGGAGTTTCATATACCTCTGAGTTGGGTTTTCCCCTTTTAAGCTCTTCCATGGCGATGTGTGTCCACACAAGGATCGCATAACTCAATGGGTGGTGGGGCCTATTTTCTACAAGGAAAATTACCGCTTTTTAGTTGGCAGTGGGTCCCAAGGCAATTTAAAATAACAATGGAATATTCCCCATCCAATGGTAAGGATTTCAAAAATTTGTATGTGGCATCCATGCCGCACATGGGAAAGGAAAATAATGATTCAAAGGTTGGTGTACCTAAATAGTCATAACTATTGTCATGATGATCCTTCAACATGGAAGAAATGCAGGACATTCCTCATGGCATTTTTTAGATTCAATTTGGCGATTTATTTCTATAAAATACCTATAGGCACATTGTAAAAATGGGGGAGTTCAGTTAGATCGAGAATTTCTATTCTAGGAATATTTTTGTTCATTGTATAGAAGAACACTTAGAAAATAATTGCAGTTTTATTTTTCAGACCCTGGCAGTGTAATTTTCACATGATTAATAGAAGAGATACATTGGACTATGCCCAATCTTCTCTTTTGGTGTATTTTCCTCTATTTTTTGAATGATTTCAAGCATTCGTGTCAATACCAAATGGCTATAGTTATTATTTATTATTTCAAGCTCTTATAAGTTTTCACTCACTTGCAAACTATTGGATCACATCTGGTTAATCTTTCAATGTTTGTAATTTGAGGTTATACCATGTCATTATGTGAACAATTTTTTTTTAGAGTGGTTGTTTTAGTGGGACAATTAGGATGTTTCCCTATGAACATTAACAGGTGCTTCTTGCAGGAAGATATGAATGTTTTGGCCTGTGTTCAAGATCTTTCCATCACATTCTCTTTCCAACAATGAAGAGTATGTGGTGTTATGTGCTCATTTTTGGGGTCTTATGTTCTTATTGTTTCGATATGGAACTCAAAAGGTTTCAAAATCTCTGGTGCATCATCTCATTTTTTGTTTAATTTTCTTTCCCCTTTCCCAGACCCACACAGAGAAGATTCATCTTCTATAAAACCCAGGAGGTTTCTTTGCAGGGCACCATTTTTTTTATCACTCTTGCAAAGCTTTCAGACAACCCTACCTCAAGTGGGAGCCTAATTAGGGGTCAACAATTTTCTGGCAAGCTCGGTGGGATTGAGTTTTCATAGCTGGAGATTTATTCCATTCTTCCATGTTATCATCCTTCAAGAGGCATATCTTGAGGCACCTGATGACTCTGTAACCCAGAGTTTTGGGTGATTCATATGGCATGAGTTGATTTCCCTATCTTTACACCCTTTCTCCTTTTAAAATGGTATTAGAGTGCCCCCCTCTCTTCCCTTATGATTTGATATGGATGACTATTATGGATAGTAATTTTTCCTCCTCATTTCCATGAAAATGGAAGTGTTTTCCCTTCCTACCAACAATATCAAGACAGGAGTGCTCATAGTTTTGCTCAATATTCCCCTACTACACCTAGTTATGATAAATTCCCCAACTCCTACTACCTTCCTACTCTTACATATTCCTACCATCCATGGGAGGTTTCCTTTAAATCCTATCATCATGCTTACCCTCCCACCCACAACTAAAATGTAGGAAGCCATAAAAACATCAGTTGTAGAGAAATATTGATAAATCTCCAGGTAGAATTAAAGGCTATCAGGGAGGATCACGAATATCCTTTCTAAGAAGAATATATTTCTTACCAAGCTCATATGTTGCAGCACCAAGCTGATGTTATCATAATGTAACAAGAGTAGTTCCTTGCAATTCAATTTTCTACTTCAGAAAAATAATGAAGTAGTTAGTTTTAAAGAAATATGCAGATCCATCTGGTCATGAGTCTCCATTTGTTGATGGGTCAAAGGAAACGGCATTGAGGAAGAGGGAGAAAAAGAAAGAGAAGAAGAGGAATATTTGTAGGAGTATATTGAGAAGGTCATTCACCAACAGACCTCTCTATAGACATGGAATGGGGAAGGCAACGAAGACAAGAAAGATTCAATCCCATTTTTAATAAGCTTCCCTTCTTCATTGATAAGGAGGAGACCGAGAAGAATGATGACATCACAATAAACATAATAGTCAAGAAGAGGAGTTTCTTGTTCTTTCAAGCTATCATTGAAATGAGTTTTTTATAGAGGTATCTCTTGGGATTAAGGGAATCCTATAAGAGAATGATGAAGAAGATGGCTTTCTCTATGAGTTTGATTTCATCTTCTCATTTGTCTACTTAAAATTGGTGGCTTGTAGACCCAAATAATATGAGTTGCAACCAAATGAAGAGGTCTCCATAGTAGTAAAGGATCCATTAGAACTAGTCTTTGATGGTCATTGGGAGATAAAAGGGCTGGCAAATCCATTAAGGGGATTTCACATCAGACATTTGGCTCAAATCTTCAAGTCGCTACTAGTCATGCTCATCTTGGATTATGAATATGATCTTAATGAAGGGAAGGATCTATTGGAAATGAGTTGAGTAAATAAGAGGGGAGGATTGAATCAGTTACCACAAAAACAAATCCAAGTCCCTTAGATGTCTTAAACAAATTTATCATTGTTGCTCAGTTAACATGGATATTCTACTGTCACTCGGTTAACATAGAAAATCATAAGATATTAACTGTGATTATCCTTTAGTAATTAATTGTAGAAACATAAACCATAAATCAAATAAAATATACACAGCTAACACCAAGATTTAACGTGGAAACCCAATATGGGAAAAACCACCAATTGAAACTAGTCACTATTTTTCACTCTTGTGAAGTGAGCCATGTTAGTAGCCAACCCTGTTAAAGGTTACAATAACACACTGCTAGGTGTGACCCTGTTAGAGGATTTAATCACCCTGTAAGGAGTGGCCTTGTTAGAGGTCTTCAAACACTTCAATGTAGAAATGTCACCTTGTGAGAGGATTTACAAAAGACTGTTAAGTCTACTCTGTTAAGAGATTTTGAGCACTGCTACAATTGTTAGAGAGTAACAATGGATTGACATATTTTGAAAAGAAACTATCTTTGTTGATTCATATCTCTACTCTGGATTTAATTACTTGATCCTCACTGATCAGATATTCTATTGCAGCTCTATGTGTTCTGTCCTCAATCAGAATCCCATCTGATTTTGCATCCACACTTCATGTCATAAGCACATATCTTATTTTCTTACTTACTTACTATTCAATCCAAACTTGACCTTATGTATATATATGATAAGCCTTGTTAATTCGTCCTTAATAACCTTCCAAATAATTAATTAAACTTAATTTTGTCGGCTTCATATAACCAATTAACCATAAAATATAAACTGTTGTTAGTCGGCTGTCACTAAACGCATAACTCGGTTAATACTAAAATCCTTCAATGCCTAACCAAAAATGTAATGCCCGAGTGGACTCGGTTAGAACTAGAAATCGCTTTGGTCTTCCTCAATGCCTGAGAGTGCTTAGCATGAACTGACTATGCTCGGATAGGATTAGACATTTGTATAAACATCACTACATTTTTGTAAACATCAATGACAATAAACAATTGAATAATTGTCATCAACAAGAGCAGATTACACATGCGCTACAAGAAGGATACATTCAAACATGTGTGAGTTTCTTTATTCTTGGTCCTTGGGAGGAATCATGGTAAGATGGGTGCCTATTAAGTTTCCTTTTCTAGCTAATTGTCTAGAAACATGTAAAATATCAAAAGCTAGTTAGAAAGGGAAGCTACTTCAACAAGCCAGTTAATTGCTTCTTTTAACATCATTGTAATATAAATCCTTGTACATGGTAGATTAGGATTTTCCTATTTTCCAAGAAGTGTTGTTGCACATGCTACATTCTCCATAAGGGAATGCATGTTGTAGTTTCTAGTTTTCCTCTAAGTGCATGTTCGTACAACTTTTTGTGGTTCTTCCTCATGATTATGTACCTAATAGATAAGGCATTGGTCTACGTAACTAGATATTCTGAGGTTCTTTCTTAGTAGGTTGAGATCCCCTATGACTCGCTAAAATGTTGATATGTTTTCCTCAGCCATAATGGAACAAGAAGAATTTATGGCCCTATGAAGATGGGCATCAAAGTGTCAGGGTGGTACAATTTTCATTAGGTCTACATGTTCCTTTTTCTTTAAATGTTTTATCTTCAAAAGTGTGCTCATTTTAGAGAGCCCTGAATACTAGCATCACAAAATCATTAAAGAGAAATAAGAAGGAAAAATCAAAGGAAGTTCCACCAACGCACCACGTGGCATCACCGTGGAGTTTCATATACCTCCAAGTGGATTTTTCCCCTTTCAAGTTCCGCCATTGTGAGGAGTGTCCAGGAAAGGATCACATAACTCAATGGGTATTGGGGCCCATATTCTTCAAGTAAAATTACTACTTTTCAGTTGGCAGGAGATCCCAAGGTGATTTCAAATCGTAATGGAATCTTCCCCTTCATAATGGCAGAAATGAAGGCCAGTCCTTGCAGCATTTTTGAGATTCAGTTTGGAGATTTCTTTCTATAAAATACATACGGAGACATTTTAAAAATAAGAGAGTGAACAGTTATATCTAGAATTTCTATTCTAGGAGTATTTTTGTTCACTATATAGAAAAACACTTGAAAATAGTTGCAGTTTCATTTTTCAGACCCTGGCATTGTAATTTTCACATGATTAATAGAAGAGATACATTGGACTATGCCTAACTTGCTTTTTCTATGTGTTTTCCTCTATGTTTTGAATGATTTCAAGGCTCTATATCAATACCAAATACCTATAGTTATTATTTTTTATTTTAGGCTCTTATAATTCATAACACACTTACAAACTATTGGATCGTGTCTAGTTACTCTTTCAATCTTTATAATATGGGTTTATACCATGTCATTCTATGAACAAAATTCTTTTAGACCAGTTGTTTTAGTGGGACAATAAGGATGTTTCCATGTGAGCCTTAACAAGTGCTTCTCGTGGGAAGATATGAATGTTTTGGCCAGTGTCTAAGATTTTTCCATCGCGTTCTCTTTCAAACAATGAAGAGTATGTGGTGTTCCATGCTCATTTATAGGGTCTTATGTTCTTAATATTTCTATATGGAACTCAAAGGGTTTCAAAATCTCTAGCACATCACGTCAGTTTTTGTTTAATTTTCTTTCCCCTTTCCCAAACCCACAAAGAAGAGCCATCTTCTATAAAATCTTGGAGGTTTCTTTGTAGGGTGTATTTTCTGTCCCACTCCTGCAAAGTTTCTGAACTACCCTACCTCAAGCGGGATCCTGATTAGGGATCAATAGTGAATATATCTTCTACATGCTCCTTTGTGGGTACATACTCAAGTTTTACTTCACCATCCAACACCTTCTCTCTGATAAAATGATACCTAATGCATATATATTTTGTTCTAAAATGTTGTACTAGATTCTTGGACATACTTATAACACTGGTATTATCACACGTGATCAAAATTGTCTCTTTAAAAGTAACACCTATATCTTTTAAAGTTTGTTTAATCCATAATACCTTATTACAACATGAGGATGTTGCAATATATTCTGATTTAGCAGTTGATAAAGTTACAAAATCCTACTTCTTTCTTGACCAAGAAACTAACCAAGAGCCAAGAAAGTAAGCTCCAACATTGGTACTCCTTTGTTTATCGAAACATTCTTCCCAACCTACATCATTATAATTTGTTAGCATGAAATCTGGACCTTTTGGATACTACAAACCAAAGTCTTGTATCCCTTTCAAGTACCTAAAGATTATTTTTACTACCATAACATGTGATTACTTCAGCTCTTGCTGAAATATGGCTACCTAACAAATTGCATACATAATATCTCATCTACTAGCACTCAAGTACAACAATCCACCAATCATTGATCTATACTTACTTGCATTTTCTTTCTATCACACATTTTCCTTACTTAACTTACAATCGGGTTCAATTGGGGTACAAATAGGTTTGTAATTATAGAAGCCAAACTTCTTCAACATTTCCTTGACATACTTGGAATAAGAAATGAATGTTCCTTTGCTACTCTAAATTACCTTCAATCCAAGAAATAAATTCAACTCTTCTATCATAAACATATAAAATTCTTTTTGCATTTCCTCTACAAATCTCTTGCACAAGTCATCCTTGCCTCCAAAAATAATATCATCAACATATACGCAATAATCAAGATTTGATTTAAATCTTTCTTGTAATACAGATTGTTATCGACATAACCTTTCAGAAAACTTTTGTAAAGTCAAATATTTGCCTAGTCTACTATACCAGGCTCTAAGTGCCTCCTTCAATCCATGTAATGCCTTCTTCAATCTGCATACTACTTATGGTTCTTCTTCTTTTCTAAAACCTTCCATTTTCTCAATGTAAACCTCTTCCTTCAGCTCTCTATTCAAAAATAATGACTTAACATCCATCTGATAAACTTTGAAATCCTTGTTTGTTGTAAAAGCCAAGAATATTCAAATTGCCTCCATCCAAGCAATAGGATCATAAGAATCCTCAAAGTCAATTCCTTCAATCTGAGTATAGCCCTTGCATACCAACCTTGATTTGTTCTTGATTACCTTACCATTTTCATCCAACTTTTTTCGGTACACCCATTTAGTTCCAATCACATTCTCATCTATTGATCTGGGCAGAAGTTCCCTGGTCTGATTTTTCTCAATTTGATCATGCTCTTCCTTTATTAAATTTACCCAATTCGGATCACTATATGCTTCTTTAATAGATTCAGGTTGAATCTTTGAAAGTAGATACAACAAATCATGATCTTATGTTGCTCTACTTATGGTAACTGTAGACACCCCCAAAATAGACAGACTTATGACCATACATTTAAGTACTAATTTTCATCTATTAATTAATATTTTTTAATCATTAATTAATCATCTATTTCTTCTAAAATCCATTCCCCAAATCATTTAATCACATCCCTAAAATTAATTAAATAATTAATTTTGTTTAAATAATTAAACTTAATTAATTAATTTAATTTAATTTCCAAAAGTTTAAATTTAAATATTTAAACTTGTTAATTTACTCTTCTAATTAAATTAATTTCATTGGATTAATTAAATTTCACTCAAAAATTCTATTCAAATCAAAATGCAACTCAATTATTTCATATTTAAATACTTTAATTTCAAAAAATCAATTAAATATTCAAATAAATCTTCTTTTCAGTTCCAAAAAGAGAACTATGGATCAAATCTCTCAGATGGCATAATTTCCTCCACCTTCTCTTTAGTTCTAAATGGCAACTCATAATCATCTTTTTCAGTTAACTAAACTATCCCCTCTTTTCTTCAGTTAAAGCGGTGGATTTTATTGATTGCTTCTCAAGTTCCTTTTGATCTCAACCATTCATACCCCAATTTCTGGGATTGATCTCATCCGTCCAAATCATTTTCCATATTCTATATAATCAACCCTTCTCAACCATTTGAAGGAACTAGGATTTCAAGCTTTGTGCACAATTACTCTGCAAGATTCTTGTACGAAGCATCGAATGAAATCATTATCACAGTGATCTCATTTTCTCAACACTCCCAAGTCACAGACGTTGTCAATACCAATACTGAGCACCATACACCCAACATTTCAGAAGGACTAGAGAGAAGCAATAGAAGCTTCAAGCACTGTAGTTTGCATTCGTTTGTTTTCCTCTATTTTTCTTGTTATTTTATTGTCCATAGGTTCATTCTTAGTAGTTTTGAGTGCTTTCCCCCATTACAAATCGGTGTTACTAACCCTCATTTCAATGTGCAAGATTGGATCTATACATTTTGGTGAACCCAACGTGAAACGAACAGCTTGATAATCTCTTACAAATGACAAAAAGAATTTCCCGGCCTCAACCGTATGGCCGCAATTTAATTTTTTAATTTTTTTTATAAATTATGTAATTTCACAATTGACAAAAGTTTACCACAATCGCCTGGTTTATTACTGCAATCACTCTTTGTAATTTCACAAAATCTTATTGTATTTTGCAATTGACTTATGTCATTTTGCAGTCTCTGGTTCAGGTACTATTTTTCAATTGACAACATTGTTTGCAATCGACGGAATAATTCTGTAATTGCTAGCACTATTTCACAATTGCCAGCATTGTTTCGCAATCAACAGCATTATTTCATAATTTCCTATTATATTTCACAATTTCTTGACAAATTTCATATTTGACAGAAGAATTTTGTATCTGACAGACGAATTTTGCAATTGCAGATCCTATTTCGCAACTGTCAAAATTATTTTACAATTGCTCTATTTCATCATTTTGTTGATCATATCTAATTCTTTCTTGATTTATGTGTAGGTTTGAACAAATGACTAATGTAAAGGAGAATAATCAGATGCACCCCAGGTTTTAGGTCATGAAAATCATCCCAAAGAAGATTCCCTCATTGCTACATACAATGAAAGACAGCCTTGGCAATCGTACCTGAAGACCAAAGTGAATCCTTCAACATGTATATTGATTTTCTTAAGCATTTTTCTGCCAAATATAAAGTTACCATGAGCATTAATGGCCTTAACAATCCAGGCATTTCTGAATATCATTCATTTTGATTGTTAGGATTTTTTGGTGCTAACATTTCTTGATAGCTTGTGGAACGGAAATAGCTTAATTGTTGATAAATCTAAAATTAATTCTTTTTTTTTGTGCCTAAAAAGAAAAGTGTATGATCAAACAACACAATCTCATCTTTTGATTTGGTGCATAAAATTGATGTGGTGGTTAATAATTAAACAAGGCAAAGAATCTTTGAATTTGGTGCATCTAAAATTGAACAAGCAATCATCATTTGGTTTGGGCTTAAAATTGAACTCACATGCATGTATGGATGATAGCTCAGTTCACACTTGATATTTTAGTGCTTAAATGATTAACCTTGTGTCTTGAGTCATTGTTTCACTTGCACAATATGTTAGAATAACAACCTTTAAAATTTTTAGAGAGGCTTATCTGGGGAAAGCACTTCTTCCTCAGAGGAGGACCTTAAACCGATAATCCTTCCAATCGGTATATAAACAATACGTAGGCCAAAGCTCTATCTTATATCTAGCCAAGCTCAGGCTAGGTGTTTTGATGATATCCTGGATTGGTTGAAGTATCCCTAAGTAGCTAGCATGGTCAACTAGCCTCTTAAGTGAGTCACACACGTGCAAACCGGTTGGATAGACTCCATGGACCTTACTACAACCCGGTTAATTACAGACCTACACATTTCACCTCTGAGAAGTGTCTTATTATAGTGAAAGGGGTTGTAGAATTTCCCACCAACATTCCCAACATATGTGTCCTGGGATATTGTGTTGATGAAAGAGATCTTCACTAGCACAGCAACAATTTCTGGGAAAGGAAAAAACATGGGCATCTACATCATGGAACTTCGTGTCCTAGTAGTGTGATAATTGATGTGTGAATATTGTATCTTAAAGCCAATTGACCTATAATATTGCATATTGAATTCAATTTACCATAGATTAATCTGACTGTCTCTATTTTGACCATGTGAAAACCTTGCAACTTGGAAAAGTTGTAGAACATACATTTTTTTTAATTCTTAGATCTTCAAAACATTGTGTCTATGGTGTTTTCTTGTGTGATCAGTTCTCCAAATGCAAAACCAACACCTCACACTGTCTAAACAAGTCAAAGGTGTTCAAATTCTAGGGTCTCAACCAAAGTCTATTCCAGAATCAAATCATTGTTCCAAAAAGATCATTTTATCAGACAGATTACCAAACTGCAATCATTTTTCAAGACTGTTGCATGTTTCCGCAATTGATAGAATTTTTCCGCATTTGACAAACACATACCACAATCGATCCTTTTATTGCCACAATTGATCCTTCTATTACCATAATCATTGGAATTTTACCAAAATTGACTTTTCATTCTATCGCAATCGGCAAAATTTTGTTGTAATTGATCTATAGACTTGTGCATTTATTCTATTAAGACAAATTGGATTCCTCTGTAAAAAACACTGCATTTTATCAATCTGAAAACCTTGGAAAAGATTCCCCATTTCATGTGAAAGGTCAGTGTATGCATCTAAGGAAATGATGAAGAATTAGTGTGAAGCTCAAAACATCTAGGATCATCCCTCTTTGTCAGTTCAGCTATTGTTTACCATTGATAATTCAAAAGTTTAGATTAGACTATCTTGATCCCATTATCTCAGTTGCATCAATCTTTATCAGTGACTTTAACTCATCTATGGCACGATTCAAAATCAATATCATTACCATCTCTAAGATCAAGAGAAATAAAAAAAAATTCTTAGAATTACCCTTGTCAAAACAGGTACTCGAACCCTCTTTGAGAGGTTATCCCTTTTGTTTTCTTTATATCACTCATTTTAGTTTAAAACCTAGATAACACCATGTATTTCACACCTTATGGAGGAACCTATACTAGGTGAAAGGCTAGAACCCAACCAGATGAATCCTACATTAACTAGTTTCCCCCGTGGGAAAAAGAGCAAGAGGATGACCCATTAAAAAACATAGATCCTTCTCTATACATTGAAAATGTGCATATAATTCCTCATGGTTGCCAGAGACCAACTATGTTTCAAGACATCATAGAGGAAGAGCTCAAAGACATAGAGAAATATGTTTATTTTGTGTAAGTGGTCGATGTTGTTGTGGAAAGAAACCTTGAAAGATTTATAGCTATGTTGATCAAAAAAGGAGTCAAACTCCCCATTGAATTCAATGTATCAATGATATGGCCTAAAAATCCACTAGCAGGACAAAGTGTAGACCTTATGGAAAGACAATTTTTCAATTAGTGCCAAAACACTTAGTCACTTATATGATTACAGTGTTGACCGAGCCAGCAGCTTGAAGTGCAACTCGAGCAGTTGCAGTGTAGCCGGAGCAGTTGTAGTGTTGACCGAGCAGATAGTGGAAAACAATATCACCCGAGTCACCAATGTTACCTGAGTTGAATACCATCTTCGAGTGATCAATGTGGCCTGAGTACACAGTGTAGCCCGAGTGCCAGAGATTACTATGTTTCTCGAGTGTCATCATATTGCCTGAGTGTCAGTATATCACCCGAGTGGATTACTGGACCTGAGTATCAGTATTGGGCCGACTTAGTTATTATTGTAGGATATTAATTTATATTATGGAAGATTACTTATGAAGTTATTTTTTTGGAGAAGATATATATGTAAGATACTTTATTTATCCAAAATGTGAGAAGTAGTAATAGAAGAAGTAAGATATGTGAATATGAAGTGGAAGATTGATTAGAAGGCTACAATAGTAAAAGGAAAAGCATAGACACATCTATCATATTCATGTGATCAGTATTATATCATTGGATCTCATTCAACAAATCAGAGTTGCATATCAGATCATCCACTGGTTCATCCTAACAGGTGTATCAACAAAATCCTTTAACCAGGTGGACTTAATAGTCCTTTTCAAATCTCCTAATAGAGTTGCATACTTACTTGTATTGTGTAAATCCTTTCACAAGGTGGACCTAACATTCCTTATTGCTCCTAATAGGGCAGGCCATCAGAAGTGGTCAATTGTAAGATTTAACAAGCTAAATTTATACTGCAGTACTAAATCTTGTGGGTACCATCCCCACCCCAATTTTACTTTCTATTTGGAAGTTTTCTAGGTAACCAAATATTGTGGATGTTTATTTTTTTTCTTTTTCATGCATGCTATTAGATTAGAAAATCTAATAAAGGATAAAAGAGAATAAGTTTGATTGGTTCCTGATTCACCCCCCCCCCCCCCCTCTCAGTCACCTAGCCTCAATATATATTTCCAACAATTGGTATCAGAGCTAAAGGTTCTCTTATCAGAAGTTTAATAGCTTGAGCAAAGATCAGAGGCAATGGAAATATATAGATTGGAGAAAGCCATTGAAAATGAAAAGCTAGACCTACAAGTGGCCATGGATCAAATCAGAAAACTCAAGGAGAAGCTCTCTCATTCCCTGAAAAGAAGAAAATATTTAGCAGTGCAAATGAATGATAAAAATTGTATAGAAGAACAAATTGAGAATTTATGCAAAGAAAGAAGTTCTAAAGAAGTTGATGCAGCCATTGAAGACCTACTTGCAAAGAATCTCAATTTACATGAATAAGTCAAAAATTTGAAGAGAGAACAAGAAATTCATTCAATAAGAATATGTGAAGTCATGGAACAAAATAATCAAGAAGAAAATGACAGAGAAATGGCACAAGAAGATAAAATATTTCTAAGTACAAGATTAGAGGAAAAAGAAAATTAAATCCATCATCTATCACTTTAGCAAGAAGATATGATAAATCAACTCAATAGTTTAAATCAAGAAGTTATCAATATAAGGACTGAAAATGAAAGACTGCAGAATGATCTCAATACTAAAAAACAAATGAATGATAGTATGATGAGTTCATAGGTAAGCATGGTTCATTTGACAGAGAAAACTCAATTTAGACATCATGGACAGACTGGATTAGGTTATACTGAACATGGTGAATCCTCACAGCAAGGAGTTCAAAAGAACAACAAACCTACTTGTAATTATTGTGGTAAGTTAGGGCACACAGCAAATAAGTGTTGGAGAAATGGGAATTCAAAGTTTAATGGTAACTGCTAAAGGTACAAGAAACATGGACATAGGGCAAGTGAATGCACTGAGAAACCTAATTTTGAAGGAAAATGTTTCAATTGTAACAAACAAGGTCAGAGGTCTTCCGAGTGTAGAACTAAGAAATAGAACCCTACTGAACAACTAGCTAAAGAAATTTTTAGTTGGGATTACAACACATGGAACAGATTTTTTCATTGTGGTGAGTATGGGCACATTGGTGCAAATTGTGCAAAGACTCATCTCAGAAAAAGGAATCCTACTAAGAGATGTTATGTGTGTAAACAACTCGGTTATCTAAGAAAGAATTGTATGAACAGAGAAAAAGTGGATATTGGTTTTGAGAAAGGAAAAGAAAAAGTTTCTGAAATCATAACACATATGAGTCAGCAGTGGGTAAGGAAGTCTCCTGAGAATTCAGACCAAAACAATGAAGGATCGAATGGAACCCAAAATAGTGAGTTGGGTGGATCCACCATCTCTGAATAAATATGCAAGGAGATAACTAAAACTATGCATACAAGCCATCATACATCAGTTCCAGATATACTAGCAAGTCCAAATCTGCATATTGATGCACTAGGACACATTATGGTTCTAACCGAGTCAAGATCTCAATTACATCTGAGTTACTCAGGCTTAACTGAGTTAAGTCTGGTTGTATGGTTTTGAAGATTTAAAGGTTAGTTTTTGCCGAGCTTCTGAGCAAGTGTGGGAGAACTACCCGAGCTATCACAACTACCAAGTATGAAGCTTTTAATGAAAATCTATGATGAAATTTATCATAAATGGTAGATTTGAAGGGTTATTGTTTATAGTATACAGAGTGATTAAGAGATTATACCGATTGTAGAGTGAATTTGTGTTTGAAAGCTTTAGTTGCAGTGAAGTTTTATCAATCCTCTAAGCGATTATGGAATCTTCATCCAGCGGTAAGGTCAAGAAGGGATCCGAGATGTTAGTGAGGAATGTTGTCTATGAACCACCAAATTTTAAACTTCATCCAGCGATTGCAGAAGAGACAGATCTGATGGGAGCCCATTCCCAAATTCCTCCTAAGGTACTCTTTATTAATGACATTCAATCTTTCTTTCATTGCACCATTCAACATCTAGGCACACTAGAGATGAATCGATCATATGAGAAACTCTGTGTAGATGGAAATCTGAAACTGGAACACAAACACCTCAAAGTTAAGGGTTTAAACCACATTTTTCATATGCTGCAGAACTTTCAGATTAAAAGGATTAGATTTTTTTTGAGCCGTGTTCATGACATGCATCTCTGGTTGGAGAAACCAGTGAAGATCACCAAGACAATGGTACACTATTTGATAGGGTACCCAATGCTCGACAAATCCAAGGCAACCAAAACCCTACCTCGGGATGGCCTAGCTAAGAAGACTTGTCGAGTGGGCTGGAAGAGG